>VICI01002928.1:0-14839 GCA_019593645.1 Akabosia matsudoensis | reverse complement strand
CGGCATCGCTAGAACTGAGGGCTTGTAAAATACTCCAAATATACTGATCCACCTCAAGCCCTTCAAGCTGAGCATTTTTGCTGCAATGAAAAAAAAGAGAAATGCAAATGTCTGAGCGAAATAGAAATAGGTATAGAAATGATATTATTAGTTAATGTGTGGAGACACGGGAGGGCAAAACAAGAAATGCTCCCAGTATTTTCTCTTTTATAGTACTTTCATATATATTAACTACGATGATGTAAACACTTTCCAACAAATTCTACTCCAACTGCTGTTGTCACGTCCTTTCATACAAAGGTAAATATGTATGCTTTAAAGTAAAGGAAAACGATAAAGTTTTTATCATGGCACACGTGCTGTTCCATTATGGTCGTTTATTCTTGTCCTCATGCTATTCCTTTTCTGTTTGGCATTCTACACGTATATATAACTCCGAACAAACTAGTTTTGCATACAGCGTTACCTATTTTTATAGTACTTTCTGAGACTAAACTCTTTAAAAGATCGACTAGGAAGGTGTTACGTCTTTTTGGAAAACATATTTCTGGATGTGTCGTAGATACTGAAAAATCCATTGCGCGGTAAAGGTGTCTCATGTATGTTATTATTATGCTTTACTACTACGTAAAAAACCATTTGACTCTTACTTGCAAACAGGGCATCTCCAAGCTCCGCGTTCACAGTTCAGTTGGAGATATGACTCGAGATCAAAGCACTGAACGTGCTTACAGTCATGACCCCTTGCCGGCAAAGTTATCTTCTTGTACGTTATGGGGCACTTGAGCGACACCTGAAACGAACGAAAAAAAACAATGTCTTACAATACTTTTCCGGAAATTCCTCCTAACTTTAAGTGTTTCGCATTATAGGATATTTTATATGCAAGTTAGGACACATCTAAGCTAAAAACAACTTTGCTTATTCTAGTAATGACATGGATGATACGGAGCGTACAATCATCCTCATCATCATCACCACCACCCGAACTTTAATCATATAAGAAAGTTAGAATAGAAAGTACCCAAAGAATTTCAGTTTACTGCAGATCAATCCAAAGTTGGAGCTATCTGTCCGCAACAAAGTAACCAAAATCGTGTTATAAGAATGGAGTCTGATTTGTTTCATGGTAAATATTAACAGGACATGTTGGCAGTAGAAGTAGATGATTTAAAAAAACATTGAGTGCTTACACTGTGGGTAGATCTACACTTGCTGATTTTATTTCAAAGAGAGAATCATTTTTTGTTACTGTCTGAATGTCTTATGCCGCTGGGAAACTCTCATGCATGTAAATTGAGTGAAAGAGAGAGAGAGAGAGAGAGAGAAGGAAAAGAAAAGAAGAAAAGCATGCCACAACATGACACGAGGTAAGCATACATAAAGCAGCCAGGAAAATGGGAATAGGGAGAAACGAAGAAGCCATCAAAAGGATAAAGAAGCCATGTAGCTTGAATAAGAGGGAAAGTAGTAAGTAGTCGTTGTTCAACTTCGGTTGAAGAGAGAGAGAGAGAGCCAAAGGGGGACTTTTACTTATTTTTATGAGAATCTCCACACAGTTACTACTTTTGCTACACTTGAATGAGGAGAAAGAGTAAGCAAGAAATACACACGGAGAATATGGGTAATATTGTTAAGTAAGGGACACTAGCAGCAAACTACCTACTCTGTTTCCCTGTCTTTCTTTTCTTTCCATTTCACAGAAAACTCACAAAGAGAGAAGGAGGGAGAAAGCAATGAAAGGGAATAGTTTTTTACTGTATATACACTGGTATATAAACATGTGATAAAATACAAACACGGTAGGAATTCCTTTGTTGTAAAATGGGAGATGGGGATTCTGTCCTGTTTCCATTTATTCCTTCACTTCGAGTTTTAAGCTTTCCAGTGCTCTCGAGGTAAATGTGTCATTGACTTGTCCCGTAGTTTTCTACTAACTAAATTCTCCTTCTTTAAGATGTATCATGAGGCAAACAGGAAAACACATAAATTTTTGGAACATAATCTACCTAAAATCGTTCCTTCTCAAGCTGTTTACGGTTAAATAATTTTCTGAATCACTTTCGCTCAAATTCTAATTGTACCCGATGCATAATAAACTGTTTGATTCGAATCAATATGCCGACATTCTAACTTGCCGTACCTTTTTTGTGATATCAAACCCAATCTTTACAACATCTCGCGAAAACCTTTGTCCAGGAATGTTCGGACCTTATCAGTAAACTAATAATTAATTCTTAATCAACCAGTTAATATTTTTTGTGACGGATGTTTCAATTGTTTTTATTCCTAAGAGGTTAACGTTGCCACAATATGTAAAGCACATATTTGTTTTAACATAACTATCACTATCAAATCAACTAGGCTGCAAGTATTGCGTTGAGATCAAGTGAATGGCTTGAGCACGATTGTCCTTAAAGAAAGAAAGAGAAGTCAGAAGATAGGGCTATATGAACTCTAAAATACATGAATGTTTTTACCTATAGAAGTACAACTGCATATTGCTCCGAGAATCCAATATGCGCAGAATAACCTAATACTGCGAGGTGAAAGCGAAAATTTTGACGTAGTAACAACTCTTTGTGGCTATCATATAGTAAAACTTCGCTAGACTCAAAATAGTGATAGCCTCTTTCAGTTTCGTGTGGTCGTAAACCTATAAAACCCCGGAATGAGCTAACCGTATCAACACGCTTTTACATGTGCATTATCTGCGAACATCCAATACCTATTCCAGTTTACCTCAACTCACACGTAGCATACTAATAGTATGTAACCACTACAACAATCTCCCTCCTTAGTTTTCTCTAGCTTCCTCTTTCCCTTCTTTCTCCATCATTCTTTGCGCTTTCATTTCATTTTATATGAATCGACTGGGGAGAAATCACACGTTCATGCTTTTCTCAAAAGTTAGCATTGTATTTGCAATATGTCCAACGGTTTTGTTATTTTTTAAGCCTCCACATTCATGTCCCTTTGTGCTGTTGTGATACTGGCAGCAAATGTACATGAACATCGTAAGTGTTTCTATCAGAGTACTTATATAAACTCGCTACACAATTTAATAAGCATGTTAATCAGGTACTAATCTATAGAGGTCTCCTTATAAGCAACCTAGCTTTATATAGTTGGAACTATTGTAAAAGTTGTCAATTATAACACAATACGACAATAATCTCAATAAAATAAGGTTAGTAAGAAGGGCAAAAATCAATTACATTAATATACATGTGCGCCCTTATAATGCGAACACGAATGCTGAATTAAATAATTAGTTCTTGCACATATCATAGAGGTAAGTTAAGTTGAAAGGGTATGCATTAATGTGAGCGAAACTGATCCCTGGCCATAACAAGTCAGGCAATCCTTGGCGATGATGAGAATGTTCTTCTATTTCCTAGTATGCGTGTAACGTTGTTATGTTGTTTTATGGACAAGCTTGCACTCCGCCAGGCAGGCATCAGGAGTACAACATTGTGATGGGGGAGAAATGCGATTCAAAAAACTGTTTCGCGTAGATTCAGAATGTTTCCGCACAAAAAAGAAGCTACATAAAGTTTTGACTATGCTATGGGATCCCTCGATATGGTTAGCAACTGAAAAAAAGAGAAGTGGGTCGTTTGAGACACACGGAACTTATTGTGAATTTAAGTTAGTAAAGTTAGAGCGTTTACACGTATCTTCGCTTAGTTTTCTCTAATATACAATATATTTAATGCATGCTATCAGTAGCTCTCCAATATATCACCACACACTCACTCACCACGTGTTCTTTATACGAGAACATAATCTATTGGTGTCCGTAGTTAATGTACATAAACTGTCGTCGTGTGTACGAGAAGAACTCATGAAAACATAGATCCAAGTTGGAAGGGAGAAAACGACACAGAAGAAAACTGAGTAACTGTCCATAGGAATGGTTTAGATATCATCATGGAGAAAGTTGCAGAAGAGAGAGAGAAAAAGAGACAGCATCACAAAATCCATACCTCTACCATCAACAACGGTTCCTAGAATATACTCAAGTGCATGAAGTGGCGTTGGTAGTGGTAGCAGGAAAACGAAAGGGAAGAAATCGATTTAAATGGCGACGTTCCTTGCTTGCTTCCTAGACTATATCTTTTTTTTCCTTATTGTACTTTGTAATCTACCTAGATGTTTATACATGCAGGTCAAAAAGCACCCACACGGTTTGACTTCTGGAATCAGGTTGTTGCTTAAAGAAACACAGGTTTTGCTGAGTCGTACTAGTGGCATAAGGACGAACAAAATTGTTCCCACTATTCCCATGCAGTGGAGATCTCAAGTATGCATGTACATAGGTACTATAACTAGTGATATTCGTTCATCTTCCTGGATCGCCGAAATACAAATACAATATATTAAGTATCATGCTTACAGCATTATGAAATTACAGCAAAAACTTCTACACGACACTGTATTTAAATAGTGTATCAAGTGTAATGATNTTCGTTCATCTTCCTGAATCGCCGAAATACAAATACAATATATTAAGTATCATGCTTACAGCATTATGAAATTACAGCAAAAACTTCTACACGACACTGTATTTAAATAGTGTATCAAGTGTAATGATCCGCACAAAATATCTTGATCCGGTACAAAAACAAGCAAAAAAGTAAGAAACCGGTCATGCTCTTCTCGTATATATATGTCTGGGCGTATATAATTACAGCGCTCGTCCTTTCCTGCTCTTATGTTGGAGGGGAGATCATTCATACAGTTTGTTTTGCAGCTTCCTTTTGTTGTCACAGATTGTATTGGATTACGAAGAAAAAAATACTTCGAAATAATTTGGCTCATAAGATTAAATGTACAATTCGCGTGTGAGAAAAACAATATGAATCTTTCGGAATGGAATACTATAGATTATAAATATGTAGGTAATTAAGTCACAAAATGGATATAAAGATCCATCACCATTACTTTAAATTTAGAATTGTATTATATGACCTTTTTCGAGATTTGTTGTTGGTGCCCTGATTTACTTTCATATGATGTTGCCAGTGAAAGTAGACAACGTTCGTATAACTGAAATAAACCTCTGGAGCATTTTGGAAAAAAGTTGTCGCTGGTAGCCTGTACGAGGGACTAGGAATATTTTATTCGCGACGTATAAGCTCAGATGTACAAGTCACCATCATACCAGACTGGTATGTCTGCGTAAGGGTACTTGTTCCCTTGTACAAGCTAACTTTCTCTCTCTCTCTCTGTCTGTCTGAAAAGCTAGAGTCAGTTAAAGACAAATTTCAGAGTTTTAAACACAGAAGAAAGTTACCTTATATGTATACGAGCGTTTCACTAGTGTTAAACATTACGGTGCATTATTATAAGGTTTTTGCGTAGATAGTAACTTATGCTCATGTTTAGTTGATCATGACTATGACAAAGTGGACTTCACAGCATGTGCTACACTTACAGAGAGAAAGAGAAAAGATCGGATTGGAAGGAGAAATGGTGTAAACTATGCGTTAACCAGGATCTGGGATGCAATGATACTCCTTGGGCGTACATCTCTATCTGTGTTCTGTACTCTATAGGAAAAGTATACCTAAAGCTTCTGTATGATCCAAAACGGCAGTAAAAGAGGAGCAGAGAAAAACGCAGTTGATTAAGTTCAGAGATATTAAGAACCTGATACAAACATTTCGCTACATGGAATCATAAAATCTTATGCGGTAAAAGTGAAAAAGAGTAGTAAGTTATTCTAAAACGACTAACGAACAAATACGAAGGACCGCCACATCATCGCCGACGTTCGTTTTTATCATCATCGCCAACATTGTGAGTAAGAAACAATGATATAATCGGAAAGGCGTTTTCATAAACCACAGTACGCTTTAGTTTAGTCTCACGGGATTAATTTCAAGAATGAAAAAATTGTCCGAATTAAAAATTAGTTACGAACTAGGACAGGAATTATTCTAAACGAATTCGACGATGAAATGCATGCATAGTTCCACAGTAAGTATGTAATCTAGAAGTACGGATATTTCGGCACGGCAGTAACTATCTATAACACATCATTTTGGAGGAGTTGTAAAAAGTATTCAGGGATGCCTATCACCAGAGACATGAAATGTATGCCCGTTTGTCGTTTTAAAATAAAAGTTTGGTAAACTTTCTCCAGCATGTAAATTTACTCATATTACCCACTGGCTCTTTCATATCTCATCCAAACAGTTCCTTCATTTCTTCTCTCAGTGAAACCTAATTCAACTTAATTAACTGAATGCACAATTGGTCATTTTTGAATGAAAATTTACCCTTAAATTTTGCATGCAAAAATTACTTTTACTAGCATTTAAAAATATATATTTTACCTTGATAGCTGTTTGCTCGACTCCATCACCATCAGTGCCGCTCAGTCCGTTGGCCATACCAGTTGAACTATTGAAATATCTTTTGATTTTAGAAATGCAATGGTCTGCTGGAAGAAGACGTTTGCGGAGAAGACCCTGTAGCACTGATCTTACACTCGGGCGGTGAACCAGTTGGAGAACAAATAGATGAGACTGTAAAAAGTAAGGCAATTTGTAAAAAAAGAAGATCGGTCGCTGAAGCAGAATGCATAGCTTTTCGATGTCCACGACTTACGCAACAACAAGCTGCCACTGTAATTTGTAATGTGTTACGACCGGACGATGAGATGTCTTTTAGGTACAACGGTTTATGAGATCCCTTATTGTCACCACGATCTATGGTAAGAGGGATTGCATTTACAGACACAAGAACACTTGCCGGCCAGTTTGTATTCATTTGACGGTCTTCGTGGTGAAAGCATTTTAATTGTAGCTCCAGGTCAGATCTGTAAACCAATCACATGCAACACGTAAGGACTCATAAATGAAAAAATATGCTGTCTGTAATTAAAATAGAAAAACTAGCTCGTGTGATATAATTCATTGAAAATCACTCTTACCGCCACATGAGAGTTTGATGAACGGTGGGTTTGAGATGGAAGACATGATTGCTAACTGCAAGGTTATGCTCTAACCTGAACGGTGCAAGTATTGTCCCGTCCCTCACTGGGAACGTGAGTCTTAATTCGTCATCTTCAAATAGGGAAACATGAACAGAGTTATTTTAAGCAACTTATTGTACTACTCGATTGTGGATATCTATATTACCATCACATTGAATGAACAAAATTTGGCTCATTAAAATGCAATTTTGTGAACTTACTTTGTGGATTATTACTATTTATCACAGGCTTGGTATCCCCATTCGGACTCATGTAAGGTGGAATCGAGGATGCAGGGGTTAGAGGAGGAGTGGGGTTCCCCGGAATCGGGCTATGTTGGAAAGAGTGCATTGACCTGTTGTTCCCATTGCTTCCACAATTTCCGCCACTAGCATTCGAGGAGGACGACGACGATGTGTTATCATTGAAAGTCGATGGTGTAGGTGGAGTTACTCCAGAACCGCCACTTCCGGAGTTGGAGTATGGATGACTTGACTGTTGGGACTGCGGATGAGGTACGTTTTGATGGGGATTGGACTGATGAGATGACGAGTGCTGCGAGCCACCATTGTGACCATGGGGGTGATGAGATTGATGCATGAAAGAACTGGACATTTGTGATCCAACGTTATGTGAGGTTGGATGGTTACTGTTGTTTGCCATACTCCCTGAGTTGTTTCCTGTTGACATTGGACCATTAGGAAGTTGTGCCATATTTGACATACTATTGCCGTGCGACTGGGATTGAGAGTGCGGATGAGAATGCGAATGAGAAGGGTGCGGGTGATGGTTATTAAGTGGCACTTGATTGTTCATCATACTCATATTGTTCATGCTATGCATATTGCCCATGTTGTTCATACTACCCATGCCCATTCCCATCGGACCATTTGATGCAGGATGTGATGGTTGGGTGTTATTACAACCCCCTCCCATCGAATGATTCATCATGCTGGGGTTCATTGAGGAAGAGTTATAATACTGAGGTGTCCCGTTAGGCATGTTAGGATATGGAACTGGACAACGCATACCACCGGGACCTGATGGTCGCATACCTCCGTTGTAGCCCATACTCATATTGCTTTGGTTAGAATATAGTCCAGGGCCATAGTTTTGTCGGGGTCCTGCTCCAGGATACTGGCCGGAATTAGCGTACTGAAAAGCAGGAACATAATCGAGTAAAAGAAAGAAAACTAATGCTGTATGTCATGTCAAACTGTGGTGGTTGAAAATATAGGGGCTCTGTGACTTACAGGAGTGCAAGTTCCGCCGTTGTAACTGGGAGCCATTGACCCACTAGGTGTCATGCCCATTGAACTTGGTCCCGGACCACTCGGTGGGCCCGGATAGCCAGGTTGAGCAGATTGACTATGTGAGCGTTTTTGGCTCATATGCGAAGTTGGGTTTGGATATGGCGTAGTTCGGTTGCCTCGAGCGTATTGAGTGGAAGCCTGTGAGCATTATCGTAATTTTTATTTATGAAAATATGGCAGCTGAACTAAAACTCTCATGCATTGATAGTATAAACAGACATAAAGACATACCTGAGGACCCATTTTACTTGGATTCATGTTATTCATCATTCCCATTCCCATACTATTGTTCATCATAGCCATGCGCTGATTCGAATTATATTGCATTCCATACTGGTTTGGCATTTGGTTCATCTACACACAAAACAGACATGTTCCTAAGCATTCTACCTCTGACGAGTGATAAACTTTGATACAAAGCCCCATGAAATTTACCTGATTATACTGATTCATCTCCTGCCTCTCCTGAAGCGCAACTACACTTGCCGTTGCTGTTGCC
Source organism: Akabosia matsudoensis (assembly GCA_019593645.1). Taxonomy (NCBI): domain Eukaryota; kingdom Metazoa; phylum Arthropoda; class Collembola; order Entomobryomorpha; family Paronellidae; genus Akabosia; species Akabosia matsudoensis. Next base: position 6,042 of record VICI01002928.1, on the reverse strand, counting down.
GTTGCAGTGGCTGTTGCTGCTACCATTGCCGCCTGGCTCAATGAATTTGAGTAACTAGGGTCCTGGTTTGGTCCTCCAACATTACCGCCAACATGTCCGCCTCCACCATGCCCAGGTCCAAACCTACAAATTTATTTCACAGACTCGAATCAATAATTGATTACCCATAATCCTCTCACACTATTTCTAACCATTTAACCGTTATTGAATGTTATCAAGTGATCATCAGTACACGGATCTAGTCCACTAGTCGTCGACGCATAAAAATAATATTGTCAGGTAAATTGGGAAAGCGAATTATGAGATTCAAATGTACAAAACAAAACAATGCGCTTCACATAGTATTTCGCTCGGTCATAATTTCAAGATTATGATACTTGAGTGGTGACGTAGACATTCATTACACTTGGCAATCGAATAAGTTTTACAATCCTACTGGAGAGTGTGATACACAGAAACAAATAGCTATGCAGCTTGTGAAGCATGTTTTCTTTAACGTCACATTGCACACACATTGTATAAATAAAATGTATTTATAACTTTGACATTTTTCCACTCTTCGATTCACAGCGATGTAATGAGACAAAAACATGTTAGTGGAAAGGCGCCAGCGAACACGTACTCATTTGCGGTTAAGTATCGAATAGTGAAATAGAGATTCAAGTAGATGAATAAAACTCTGAAACAGCTTTCTGCACTTCTACCTACTAGATTCAAAATATGTTTTACATTGTTTTGCGGAGAAAACTAAGAACAAGAGCATTTTTTATGGTTATCCTCTGTAAATAAAGTAATGTTCTTACCTTTGTGAATAAGGTCCAATATTTGGATTGTTGGCGTATCCTGACTTCATATAGCCTGGAGGACATCCAGGGCCAACAACACCACCGTGTCCTCCTTGTACACCAGGCTGGGGACCCATCGTATTTGCTCCTCCTGGGTAACTGGAATGAGGTCCACTCTGAACACCCCCTGAACTCATTCCACCCCAAACAGTGGTCACAACTGATAGCTGTGGATTAGACATGGATTGATTCCCTGGTCCGGGTCCACCCATCCCACCATTTCCTGGCATCCAGTCCGGGAAACAAGGAGTGCTAAAAATGATAAAAAGGTGAAAGTATGAGAAAAAGGGCTAACGGAAACTATCAATTTTTCCTTGAGTCTCGAAAACCGACATCATGACCTTGCTTTATACAATTGCTTTGGCATGATATGACTGAAGGCAAAACTCTTTGTCTTCGCGAGCTAGAAAACCTTTGCTGTGCTATAGCTTCCACTGAGGTCTACAAGATGCTGCCACAAGCAAGCGTTAGTGTGTGTATGTTACTAAATACCTATGTGTTTTGCATTTCAGGCCCATGGGTATGTATGATCAGACAACCTAGTGATGGAAATAGAATATGTTGTGTGATATCATACTATTTGCCCAAAAGCTCCAGCGATAATTTTTCATTATTATTATGATCTACATAGGATTGCACAAGTTTCATAAAGTTTAGGGAGTGGTAGCCATTAATACTTTCCGTGTGGTTGAAGTAAACTGTAAAGTATGATGCGGACAAGTTGCAAATGAAGAATTTTCATAATTGAAAAGTCCTATTGAAAGTCGTATGAAAGTTAACCATGACCATGGTATGTGACCCTGGCGAAATATTTTTGGGCGCGCTGGCTCATATTGCTTACTGAAGAGTAAATGGATTAAAAGATACTGGCAGTGGTAAATCGCACTTGACAATTTAAATTGTCAATTGACAATCTTGGCTAGCGTGCATTTTATCTACTTAACATGTATGCATTACACCTGAGTGACCATTAAGAAAACCAGTAATCTATTCGCCTCAATTTCATCCAAGTTGACGAGCCAGCTATCATTTACCTTATAAAGGAGAGAATTCGCCTTGTCCAGGAACGTACCCCAATCTGCAGGAATATAGTCACTCATAGATATTCCTATGTGGATTGCAAAAATTTTGCATGTTGTTTGTTTTGTAACGTCTCATATCGTTTCCAAAAAAAGAATCCAAGGTCAAATGTGTGACAATATAACAAATGTTTTCAACCAAAACAATCTCCTAATCCGTCAACACGTCTTTGTCAATGCCGAGCCAGCATACCGACTAAGGCACAGTGAAGAGTAAGCTTTTAAGATTCCAAATTTTTGCATAATCATACGCATGGAGAATTTAAGAAGAAGACTATAGACCGATATACATACCATCTTCTCTTTTTATGAGTTTGCAAAATGGTATTTGGGTATTGATTTCAGGGTATGTATATTGTATTTACCCCATGTATGTTCCCAACTCTATAAAAGACATGCTCCAGTAAAGGCACTTTTTTTGTCGCCCCTGGATGCCTTTTCTAGACAGATTTGACTGTAGTTGTAATTATGTAAAAAAAAGTATGTCCCAAATGTCCGGCGATGCGCACACTTATAAAGCATCTTACATCTTGTCATAAGCTCATCATGACATTTTTGCTTTTTTTTTCATTATGATACAATAATTCAGGTAAACAACGAGTTTATAAGTTTTAACTTTTATTTCAAAAGCAAACCCTTCGTTTCGACTTCTTCTGAAATCCTCGTCGGGGGTAAAGTGAACAGATAAGATGGAAAAGAATTTTTGCTTTTACTAAGCAAGAAGGCACATCACATGAATGAAGTACCATTTTACTGGCGAATAATTTTTTACATGGACGATGTCAAAGTACAGAGTAGAGCATATTGGCATGTTCACATACAACCAGCCGTGTCGTATGGAATAGACAATAAAANTTATAAAGTAGCTTTCGCTACTTAATAAAAACGGGGTGTAGGCAAATTTTGATCTTGTTTGCAAGCTATTAAAAATCATGCCAACACGTCTAAATAACATGTGAAAAATTCACTTAAAACTGTAAGCGTAACTCACTAATACTTTATTGATATTACGACGTGATAAAGAGGTAATAGCTCTGTTATCATCGCAGTCACAAAAAGCACTATTTATCTCACTGCTGTTAATGAACTCAAAGGCTGTACACACATATTGCTTTCAATGACTCCATGTGCCATGTAACTCGTACATGAAAATTCGTCATAATTTCAGACCATCTATATTTTCATTCCATCTCCTCGGAAAATTCTCGAAGTGATAAGAGATAACTATTATAGTTATCCCCATTCCAGTTTTTCATCTTCGAAATATCGTGTATGTTAGCTTAAAGTTAGGCAGGTTAGGGGATCATGGCCGTTAAGTTGTTTTCTAGCCCTAGTGTATGTCTAGTTTATACATTAGGGACCAACAATTAGAAATTTTAAGATTTATTAATAATGACAATGTGTTCAGTCAAAGATTCTTGGAAATTCTAATACATTTCACTAGCCATCCTAGGTGTTAGGGGTGCTGCAAAGGTGAAAACCGCGAGTGAACGAAACGTTATAGGAGCTTAGCTATCTTACATTAGACTGCCGAATACTGCTCACCAACTTAATAATAAGTATTAATACTTTGACATAAAGATAATCTTATGATAATTGTATGAATATTTGCGGCTTTTACTACATTCCAGACTTGATATTACAGCCAACAGTTTGTAAACGGTTATTTCTTGCATGATGTTAGTTACATGCCATATTGTTCGTGCAATTTAAGACAATTCTAAATATCAATGGATTTATATGTTTGCCATCTATTAATAGTGAAAACTAAAGTTATATAGCAAATACCCTGGAAGCCGGAAGGTTTGGGATGGAAGGCAATTAGCAAGTTCCAGTTTGATGTAAACAAAAAAAGCAGCACAACATTGTTTGCTTAACTTTCTGCTCCGAGATTTTTGGTGTGATGGTATACAAAGGATGAGAATCTCTTGACCTACGTACATTGTTCATTCAAAGAATTCATCGTTGATTGTTATGTTAGATATTAAGTAGTTGTGCGTGATCAATATGTCTAGCACGTACTTAATAGTAATTGACTGGCTAATTCAATTAAGAGGTGTGAACATAGGGGTTTAGTACCTGCTATTGTATGTTTTTCCGAGGAGTAGGTTCGTTTTCGGCGAGGCAGTAGCGTTGTGTTGGTAGTTTCTTATAATGAGTAGGACCTAACCAATTTAAGTATATCAGTACATATTTGCTTTGTTTAATGATTTCAAAGGTATATTAAAAGTATCTTTGGCAGTAAATAATACAATTATAATAGCTCTAATATTCAATAGTGCTCAGTTTAATACTAAATAAACCGGTACAACGGAATACCGAAGCAGCGTAAGCTATGAACAAAATGCGCAAAAGTTCAAGTCAAGCAGACAAACTATGCCCAAATTATGACTAACAACGAAAATTGGTACCAGCATCTGACTGAAAACAAATTTATCCGTTGCCTAAGGCTACTGGAAACCTCCGTAAAAAATGTCTTTTAAACAAAGCGTGCTCAATTTATCCTTGAAAAACGAGTTCGGGCACCCGCACTAACCCGACAATAGATTCTAACGCATTTATCGTTGCATCCGCCTAGTAAGCACCTCTGTACAGTATTTAATGTCTATCGCAATAAGCGGACTTAACTTATCCCTTAAAACGAATTCGGGCACCTGCAGGTACCTGAAAATCGATGTAACCTCATTTATCCGTTGCTTTCGTCTATTAAGAAACTCTGTACGAAATATCATGTCTATCAGATTGAACAAGGTCAAGTTATCCCTAAAAAAGGAATTCGGGCACCTGCAGGTACCTCAAACCACTTAAACCCCGTTTTTCTGTCGCCAAAGCGTCCCGGCAACCTGTATACAAAATCTCAGACCCATCCGACAATGCTACTTGTCCCTAAAACGAATTCGAGCACCTGCAGGTACCTGAAAATCGATGTAACCTCATTTATCCGTTGCTCTCGTCTACTAAGAAACTCTGTACGAAATGTTATGTCCATCAGATTAAACGTGCTCAAGTTATCCCTGAAAAACGAATTCGGGCACCTGCAGGTACCTCAACCCCCTTAAAAACAACGTTGGTCTGTTGCCAAAGCGTCCCGGCAACCTGTATGCAAAATCTCAGACCCATTGGACAATACATTCCGGAGAGAGAGCCAAAAAACAACTTCTATATACTTGTACAGCAATACTGCCGAAGGAGCGACGGACAGACAGAAGGACTGACATGCACAAATTCATAACGCAGCTTTAGCGACACAAAGGACGACGAGGCGACGGACAGCGGCTGTGTTGCATTGAAAAGGAATTGCTTTACACATATACTGCAACACTGCCGAAGGGGCGACGGACAGACGGACAGACACGAACAAATTCATAAAGCAGCTTACGCTACTTAATAACGTGGATAAGCCAGTAATTGTTTGACATGACCAGTGTTTCATAGCAATGCATTGATATCTTAAGATTTATTGAGAAGTAACTTACTGAAAAAATACTAACGGCATGGATACACTGATTTTGGTCAGGTCAAACAACGACTAAATTTTTTCCACTTGTTTGTACGAGGGCGGCTCTAGTTTCCTTTACACTCTAAGTGAAAGATGCTTCTCTTATCGCTTATCGTTGACTTATCTGAATTCTAAATACGACTCGTTCTTTTCTATGAAGTTTGCTATTCTTCCAAGTTTACAAATATTTTAAACATTCAAAATCTTTTTTATTTCTAACATTCTGATGTCTGAAAATTGAAACGTGTTTTAAATGTCTGAAAAATGTTTTAATAAAAATTCTTTTCTTTCACGTTTCCCATTTAAAACTTCAAAATTTTAAACTTCAAATTCCCAAACTTTTTTACAATTTAACACGTAAAAAACTTCGTCCAATGGTTGGTTTTGGGGGAAAGTTCCCATAACTGATATTGCATTTCCAGTTTGAATGGCTATTCCGATACGTTGAATAAGGAAGGAAGTTGCTCGAGGTTCTGCAGTTTGTTGACGAATTAGTTTTCCTAAGTGCTTGACAAAATCTATAGCTTCATCACACCATGGACCGAACGTTTCCAAAGCGAACGGACGAAAAATGAGATTTTGTTCAGGGATGTATTTGTATTTTCTGATTTTAAGTTTA
>VICI01002927.1:0-14841 GCA_019593645.1 Akabosia matsudoensis | reverse complement strand
CTTCTCATGCGGCTTATACTTCTTCAAACAGTTTATGCAATTTACTCCGAATGTATGCCACGCTATGTATACCGAATTACAAAATACGAATTTTTAGGAGGGGAGGGGCGACCGATGGTTAATTGTTTACGTGTATCAAATACATAGTGCCAAATGTACTTGCAAAAGGTAAGTTCACAGCGACTGTTGTACAGTTCCATATACAAGCAACCCACCGTCGGTCAAACGTAGTAAAAAGAGACTTCGGATAGTAATTATCGTCTATCATTTTTTATATATTGTCAATGATGCGGACACTAACAAACCTTCGCAATATATAAGCCTATCAGTCCTAAGCTTGTTTTGCTTTCTTTGGCCCTGCAGAAAGTAGCCGCTTTAGGATAAACCCGATAATCTGTTTGTTGTGCGATAGTGTCACACAAATGATGAAAAAGCACTACGAACATCGCATCTTACGACTAAATGTCTGCCAAGAATGACTAAAGACAAGATATGGTTCGATGAAAACATTCTTCATTCCTTTACTGATCTCAAATCCCTATACAGATAAGTACATGAGAAAACGTATGGCTACAATTATCAATATCATGATCATTATAGCGGTGAACGTGGTGGTCAACAAGTCTCGCACGACATCACACATCATTTTTTTCACTTGTCCATGAAAATTGCACAATTTCGCGGTGGCAAAGGAATTGAAACCTACATCAGTCTATAGTGTTACTTGTCCTTGTACCATAATATTATTACAAGGAAAATCCTTCCCGGAGCTGGTTCAGCATACGAACATAATTTGCTTCAAAGGAGCGAAACCAATTTCCTTCAGAGGAAGAACGAAAAAATCGTGACAAGAATAACCAAAACAAAATGCATCATTATTTTTCTTCAGACTTTTCCCTCCCTTCACGTGGACTAGCTTTCCGTCGGAAGAATTCTGTTGAAAATAATAAGTTACACAAGAAAACCCGTCAAACACGTCGTTTCAAACCTTTTCCTGGTCTTTTTTTTTGTTTGAATTGACACCAAGCAGTTTAGCTTCATATATCCCACCTTCCACAGCAGATTTCAGGCTCACACGTTCCGCTAAAATATATGTTTCAACTCTTACCCTTACTAAAAGTGTCTCATTAATATCTCGAAAACGCCGATGCAAGAGGGAAAGGACATCATGATCGTATCGGTTGGCTGGTTAAACGTAAAAAGATGACTAGCTATTATTTTTCTTTCACTCTCTTATCCAGCACCAGAAATAAATCGTATGGGAAAAAACCACGCTTAAGGATATCAATCCGCAGTCCGCATACAAACAAAATGTGTAAAAATAATAGTCGATATATTTCATACTACCACCGCCGTGAAGAAATGCACTTAAAAAGTTAAAAGCTATAAAAGACAATGACAAAGCAGCTCTCATAATAATGCCCGTGACACATTACAGTTGCGCTAATAAGTGTTCTTTAGCACAGTGCTTTTGTATGCCTACGAAATCGGATCGGTCGGTACACCTTGTTCTTTTTTTACCGAAAAAATACATTACTTTGCTTTCTGCATGGCAGCGTTAGTGCCTTGTTGTTGTCGTCGTTGTCATTAATGTTTGTGGTAAGAGCTAGGCGTAAAGCCACTGATACAGAGGCGTGAGCTGTGATCATTCTTTACTCCTTATGGGCCACGCTTCGCTGATTTCCCATGCAACACTGCCACATTACCCTCACATTCTTTTCAGGGAAACTTGCCAATTCCGTACACATCGATTACATAATTGTGCACAGTACGTTGTTCTGGATAAAAAGTAAAATGCGAGGCTTTTTACGCTTGTTGCTACAACCATCACCATTACAATGAAGAAAGGGAGTGAAAAAGTGCAGCTTCATCGTTTTGCACGATCAATACAGTAATAGCCAAATCTGTGGAAAAAGTTTGGAGAAGGACTGAATTTGTTGTTTAGAATGTTCAAACTCGTATTCAATACAGAAAAACAATATCACAAACGGCATTTGTCGTACTTGTGGTAGTACAGTTTTAGACTCTATGGACACGCAAAGTTTTGCCAACGCTTGTCTTATAACTGTTAGCATGTTGCTCCAAGTGGCGCGTCGTAATGAACGCCATATGTGCACTACTTCTGCTTTCGCTGGAATCTGCTCGAAGGCCTCTAATGGAGCCACTAAATAAATAATGTACAAGACTGGTGGCGTATAACAGAGCGACTCTGAAGTGACATTCAATGTTGTTTTTCTGAGCTAATGATACCTCATAACATTCGAAACAGACCGGAGGTTGGGATTGCACATGAAAAGTTGTTTCACTTGTATTCGAAATTGTACATCATTATCAGTAAAATAGCATCAAGACAGGTTACACGCTCTAGAAAAAGAAATATGTGCAAGTGTTGAGGAGCATATTAGAAATTAATGAGGGTGGAATGAATGTACATAATTTTTCTCTTGCTCACTTTCACTAAGCACTTAGCATGACGACGGCTACGTCTTAAAGATCCCGGTGTGTAGTTCGATGTTCTTCACAAGATTACATTTTTTTGGTAAACTATGATAAATTTTCATGTCACATTTATCAAAACGATGACGGCTAGTGGTTAACGGATTTTTAAGAATAGGTTACGAATGTCTTGGGAAAGGGGAAATCGACAGTGTAAATGCTAATTCTAATCGTTAAGAGAAAAAACGGTATTTTGATTTGAGGTTATACAAATATACTAACACCATTTTCTGGAATCACGTTGCAAATTAAGTGGGGAGTCCCTACACGACTATCTTTTAAAAAAGTGAACGTACTAACCTCTCAACTGACATCCATAAATCTCGACGCGCATGCAAACAGTTCGCCGATGATAGGAATACGGAAGAACTCGTATTTTTGAGGCAATTATGGGTGGATTCAGCTCCCTTTTGGCAGCCAAGTACGTATTGATGTTTCCTTTGATAATCTGAAATAATGGGCAAAACTATTAGAATCCGAATCCAGCATTGGAGTTCATTCCACATTTTATGCACTCCATTCTGATTTAATTATAGGGATTTCCCTTGCGAAAATATCATGGAATGTTACATCCAGTCAAAGGTGATAACTGATCAGAAATAAAAGAATTTGGCAAGTTGGAAAACATGGGACTGATAACGTTGCATACCACTCCCGTAGTTTTCCCTTATCATTTCAATAAAAGCATTACCAGAACATTCCAGCTATTCACGATAACATAATTTAAAGATTTGTGAAACTACCTCATTCCCAGTAATGTCTCTGTAACGAACCCATTTCGTGAGTTCTGGCCTCCAATAGGACACCACATAAGCTTCCGCATATTCTTGTCCATGGCCGTTGCCAAATCTTCCCTGTGACTCGACAGCAGTTATAACGTGAACTTGGTGAAGATCAATCTGCAAAGGTATGCAAGTAAAAAATATTGCTAGAATGAATGAAATTTTCGTTTTCCCTTTCAAGTGCCCGTGTGTGGATTGTTTATTGCTGACACCAACCATTATGACATATTGTAATAGGAATAGGCAGGTAATTGTTAAAGCATATATTACAAAGGATAAAATTTATTTCACCTGTATCCACTCTTCCGCCTCTGAGGTAATTTGGTTCTTGGGGCACCACGCACCGCCTTGTTTTTCCACTCTGACCCTATGAGGGAAACAACAAAACATGGAAACTTTAGTTTAGAGAAAATCCATAAACCATTTTCAAGAGCCATTATAAAACCTAACTGAGAAGGTAATACGATTTAAATATTTTCAAAATATTTCAAAGGAACGACTTTTAAATACTTGTTGAAAGTATTCTCTTTTAGATTAATAAATTGTTAATTTCTACTTGAAAACTCGTTTCACGTTTGAACATTCAGAAAGAATCATTTCTCTTCGACACCCTGCTGGGATGGAGCACCAGGACCACGACGGTACGCATCATGATATAGTAACTGAAGGGTTGAAACGGAAAATGGTTAAGGTGCTGTTGTGTTTTAGCATGAACAATACATGGGTGTATCCTCTCACCTAAATCTTGACAAGGGAAGGAAAGAAGGTTTTCCATGCCGTCTTAACAAGTCAAACAAGGCGCCGGCAATGCATATTTATGTGAGGTTTGTGAGATACCAAATTATTTTCGAAAAAAGGGAAACCCAAGATTCATAATCACTTGAATGAGTTCAGTTTCAGTTTTAGGATAGACTAAAACAAAGCCTTTCTATTACTCTACTATCTGCTTCTGCTTGGATTTCACATTTACCTAAAAATATAATATGAGCCCCTTACATTGATTTTTTTTCTTCCTTTCCCGATTTTTCGTTTTCAGTTTCCCTAAACATTGACATATACTATGTTTACCGGATCGTTAGCAGAACGTAAGTTCGCATAGGCGAAACATTACTTCCAAGTTCGAAACAATCTTGCAGAAATGTCTGAAATTTTCCCATGCTATAAGAGTCGCTTTGATATTTTACGTAGTTTCTAACGTGTTTTCACTCCGCCATGGACTATTTCAGGACGGAACGAGGACCTGATTACATATTGGCAGTCCTGAGGTCGTTAATGATATTTGGTCTGGGAAAAGTTTCTTCAAGTAAAAGATTTTATTCCCGGTGAGATTTTTGGTAGTCTAATACCTATCATTAGGAGGACCATGAATGAACGAAAAATATTTCGAAAAGTTGAAGTTTATGTTGAGTTTGCACAACTTCTGATTCATAATGATATTTGAATGCATAGCCGTGTCTTCATCGTATTGGAATCGAAAAGCAACGTTGCATTTTCCTTTCCTGAAAAACTTTTCCTGCAACGATTAGATAAGAAGAAGTTCAAATTCCTATTTCGGTTTCATTTTTTTCACACTCTACCGTGGCTGTCTTAGTTCTTCGCATAGATAATACAGTACATAGTACTTAGTTGTTTCGAATTTCCTGTTTGCTAAGTTTTCCCTAGCTGTTGCCGGTGGGGCACTGAACCCATCACATGTTTGAATTATGTAGCGTAACACACAACAAATGACTTTGGTCTCATCTTTCAAGTCTCTCATTATCTTCACCCGACTGACGAGAAAATGTGTCGCAGTCACGTGTCTAATTACCCAAATTAATTAATGTTTGGAGCCCTACAAGATTTCCATTTTCGATGGGGAGTATCAATATGGCTGATAATGACGCGATGGGAAGCATATTTCTACGCATTTTAAAACATTTCCATCCAGCAGAAATCATTTCTGCCAGTTTGAGTTATTACCATCAAGAGCTCCTCTCATTCAGTTGAACAGATTTGTTCGCTATTGTACCGCTACCACCTAAAAATCCATGTTGCGGTGACGGTGTCGGTTAATGGTCCTCCAGCATGGTGGACTATTAATATGCGTAATGATTTAGAGACGACGTCTGTTGTTCTTTGGGATAAACGGTAGCGTTATATATCCATAGCACATAGTGTGCGTCCTCAAATCCTAGTAGACTTGCTCTCTGTCAGCCCGAGTTTGAAATTTGAAACAGTAACAACAAGAGTCAGTGGTGAGCGTGCATAGTTTAGAGGGAAAGGCAGAAGAATTTGACACAAGTTACGTTTTCAGTTTTCAGTTTTAGAAATTACATACACATTTGTATAAACATGTGTCTTCGAATCCATTCGTTTCGTTTAGATCATGAGAGACGTTTTCTCCGTGTACGAAGCCTTTCAAAGCAAACAAGATTGCCGATACTGTTACTCACGTTGGTGAGCGCGTTGTTGGTGTTTGCTAAAGAGTCTTAATGTGTTTTATATTTAAATCCATTTGTCGAAAATGTCCATCTGGTTTCACTCAAAATTTTCCTTTTTTTTCAAAACATATTGTATTTCCATTTTGTGGGGTTCTCGACTGATAAACTTTTAGGCTACCTTGACGTAATGTTATGTTTTGGTGTAACACATTACTCCACTTTTTCCAGCCAACTGCTTCTACCACGTACCAGTGAGGAGTAAAGGAAACGACTTTTGATGTGACGAGGTTCATAAATATGACAGAATTTATGCTTGGATGAAGAAACCAACCTAGCTCCACCGTCAAACGGAATGACAGCAGAAAGTGGTATGGTAGCAATTGTGGTAAACGACTCCGCAATTTCCAGCTGGGTCTGTGGGATCTATTCGTTCAGACTCCATCAGCCTATCAAGCAACTCATATTTGTGTGCGTACAGATTCGCTGGTAGACGAAATGGTTTCACTTTCATAAAGTTTGTGTGATTGTCTAGCTCAATTTCTCATATCAATCCAGTATCCCTTCGTTTCGAGTTAGTGTCTCATGGATGAGATACAGTTTGCTTTTGAAATGATGGTTTTAGCGTTTACTCTTTCACTAATCTAAATTACATAACCACATTAGACTAATCATTTAAGTGGTAAGAATGCTATACTATCCATAAATGCGTTATTTTGAGTACTCTTACCTTCCATTCTGCGGTCCTACATTTCCCATCTCGAAGGAACTTGACGCTGTCAAATCGGCGTCTGGAATGTCTCCTGATTCCATTCCTAATGGACTTGAGCAAAGTGCTGTAAAATGATTGCGAACAAAAAAAAATACAGCATTTTATTTCTCCATTTTGCATACAACGAAAAACATTCATTGAGGAGAAGAAGTACTTTCAGTGAAATATAGATAAACTTGCGGAAGGTATAATAAAAATATGAGTGCGAGTAAATATGTATTCATATTTATGGTTTGACCATTTCCGACCAGTTAGTTGATTGTTGTAGGCGAAATGGTTGTTTGTACTACGAATACATTTGTATTGCATGATAAGATGTCATGAAATCACTCGCTTCAGTTACTCAACGATGAATATTGATGGCATGCATAACAGCTTAATAGTTTTGCTCTTTCCGTCACACTAACACTATTTATCAAATAAGTATCAGATATTAATGAGAGACACTTACAAGTGTCAAGTCCTTCAACGCAACACGAATGACAGAAGCTGTAGAAGCAAAAAACAAACACGGATTTCAGCGTGAGTTGAATCCAGCTGAATTTTGAGGTCAAACATCTACGCTGACTTTGTTGCCTCGTCTGCTTCTCCTGAATCCCTAGTAGTATCCTCTTGTTTCCTGTCCGGATTAGTTTACATGATGGATCACTCCGTCTCTCGGCTTCGGAACGAGCCATCCTGGAAAATTAACACTCAGCAAAAGGAGTGCTGGTAGGGATAAGCATAAACGAAAACAGGCTTTATCTCCAATTTCTTTTTTATGCGCGAAGTATTGGTCTTGCTCCTGAGGAGGATTTATTATCTTGATAGCGTTTCCAGCTTCATTTCACTGATAGAATAGGATGTTATTTCTAGGATTAAATGCTTCCTTCTTCGTCTCGTACTAATTTTCCCTTGCTTTTTACTTCCTTCTCTTCAATCCTTTTTATGTTTTCAATTCATCTCAGCATCGACTGGTTGATAGGGAAGAGAATCCAGAAAGACGTTTTGAATGCCAAAACGGTAGCTTGCGATGGATTGCCTGCGAACAAAGAAGAATTGAAAATCTTATGAGTCTTTTTTGGGTTTTGTTACAAAGATAATAATACAATTGATCCATCATACATGCCTTTCTTGTCTTGTCATGTTGGCTTTTTAAATTTTAGTATTCTCTTGCCGAAGGGTATGTAAATATATCACACGTGAAAACTTGTCTGTACTCTGTACATCATTTCACTCTCTTTCATCATTAGAAGTGACTATTCACATAGTTATCGGTGCATATACAAACAGTTCGTGATTCTTTGGCGGTGTGTATTGTGAGCTTTACATGGGCTATGCAATTGTTGTGGGGTTTCACGATGTAGAAGAAATTTGAACATGATAACTGACAATAGAAGAAGCTTTGCTTTATTGATTTCGAAATGCATGGCGAGTATCTTTCTTGCTTGGTCTGGAGATGTAGCGAAAGATATCAGAGATGTTTGTTACCAGCTCATGTAAATACAAGTGGCACGACAATGATTAATTAACCAAACTTGTTCTCACTTCAATTTATGTGTATTGCGCAGCTTCATTAGATCGATATGACAAATAAACCATTAACTAAAAGGATGAATACACTGGACTCCTCATTAAAAGCCATTATTCACAAACCACTCGTACATTAAACCTGTTCTGTTTACGTGCAGTTCAAGTTTGATTCACTAATCAAATATGGCAGCTATTTATGTTACGAGTTTCTTTACATATTTCTGGTATCTGGTAAGAGTCGTTATCTTTAAATTTAACACCTTGTGTGATTTTCATGTCTCACACAAGCACTATTCGAAGATGGCTTTTAATTGAAATTTCAAATGCAGCCTACGGCTACTTTCTTTCATGTAAGCAAGCTTACGCATAAAAATCAAGAAAACATAAAAGTGTACTGCTTGCAGTCTTCGTATTGTTTTGCACCATTCCGTGATAGGAAATGTTTTTTTTTCAATGTCATTGGTATTGCGACAGCTCAAAGTATTCCAAAGAAATGTATTGTCGGAGACGCAGAGTGATGATTTTTATCGTATTTTATTTCAAAAACAAACGGAAGTAAAACTATTGACAGATTTTCAGTTTACAATTTTACAACAACAGAACAACAATCGCTTTCACGATTCCAAAACTAAACTTACAATCTAATTGCACCCAAACAATGTGCTTCACATAAACAGCTGGCAAATCCTTGGTAACTGCTTCTAGACTTGCGTTCCACCTGATTTCTCTTGCGTTCCAACGCGCTTTCGCAAAATAAATTCACTTACAAATAAAATGCATGTATCAAATCCTAACAATTGGAATAAACAAAAAAAATCTTTTGACGATGATATGATTGATCCATTTTTGGCCGTATTATCATTTTATCATGGTGGAAAATCTTTTCAAATATCTGTTTCCAACTTATATTTCACCGTTTGAAAGGCACAACATTCGCATACTATAATGGAAGTAATGCGTGTAAGAAGTACCGGCGGAAGAGTTAGTTTGAACATTAGCAGTTTGAGAAACATTTCTCATACATGCAGAATCGCAATCTATTTACCGAATCGAAGATTATTTTGTAATTTCACATTAACAAAGGGTTAAGTTATGAAGCTAGACTTATTAAACACGGAAAAACTCTTCCCCTTCAAGGAACAAATTGAGGAGAAGATCGATTCGATTATGACGGGTTAACAGTTCCCTCTTCCGTGTGTAAGTTCACTATTATCTTGAGTTGAATGCACTTGTGGAATTAGGAAATTCAATACATGTCCTGAGTACAAGTCATCCTTCACTATAAATATTATGCCTCACACCACGACGAATCGGGAAGCTCGGAAAACACAGTTTACTCTTGAAGGGACTCAATTTCCACTTGTTTTTTCTCCTCGACTAGAATCTTTCACACTTCACAACTCCCTGCATGGGTGCATGCATGCATGGATTTAATAAGCGTATAGTGAATGTAAACGTCCTCTTCGTCCCTAGAAAGTAATGACGTGATGAGTCGAGTAGCGTATGCATACAAAAATCGAGTAGATTTATCAATAAAACAAATCTTGAGTGCTCCTGTAATAATGATACTTGTAAGTGTGGCTGCGAGGCTGCATAACAGAAGGGTCATTAATCTTCGTACAGTGTCAGTTTCCTTATTTTCTTCGATCAAAACTTTGAAATTAGATACTTCCAAAGTTGATGCACACACATCACGTAGGATCCACCGTGTATACTATACTGTCGTCAGACTTTAAAAAATGAACACTTTACCTCGTTTCCTTTTAATGTATTGGTTTTTCTCAGCACTCCTTGTATTTGGCTAGAAAATGTGATAGATTAGAAAGAAATACCACACAGTTACACTAGTACTACTCCGAAGCAGGAAACTAGATTCTTCCACTTACTTGGATCATTCGAAATTCAACCGGGTGTAAGTAAAAGCGTGCAACAGTGCACTATTTGATTTGTTACAAACTGGTATCTGACTAGACATTATGTAACTTTTTCTTCAATGGAGGAGGGATGCACTCCTTTTCAATAATAGAAAGCAAACGAGATTCGAGTGCACCTCCTATCTCATCGGTAGTTGATGTTTATTGTGTAACTTTAAAATGAATGTTGACAATAAAGACAGGACTGAAATTGAAGATGTTTCTTGTACTGTATTACAATTATTGCCATTAAAAGCTTTAGGGTGGCTCGAATTACTTTAATAGGGATAAGAATCATTTCCTGCAGCTTGCTATCTGTAGAATTCTTTTAAAGTAAGGATTTCGTCGCTAGAGGGTTAGAATAATAAGTTATAGAAAACTTCCGTACCATTACATGCAAGCATTCATGAAGTTTTACAAAGATTCGAACGGCTACATCAATGCTTTTATGCTTAGCTTTATTTTGCAACAAAAGTTGAAGAGAACTTGTATATCGGAAAGAGAAAGTCATTAAAATATATCTGCAAGCTTTTAAAATTTGCGCATAGTCGAGGCCTCTGATATACCCAGTTTAGGGTTCATTTCACACTTAAATCAGAAATTAAAAATTAATATTTCTTGTTGGAATGCAGAATGCAGTGGGCATCCTGTTGAAAAGCCTAAAAATACTAACTCCATCAAGTTCTATCCACTTCTTCATTCTCAGAGGAGCAATGTCTTTTACCTAGTGAAATTTAAATGCAGTTTACTTTATTAATTCCCGTAAAACTTTTTAGAAATGTAGATCCGAATGTCGTTTGAAAACTAAGCTCTTGTACTGTGGTTATTAAAGCATCTTTTGTATATTGCATTTCCCCATGAAATTGCTCCTGAAAAGAGACAATTTTCCCAACCAACATCAATAAAGGAAAGCCCCCTAAATCAGACGGAAAAATGCTCATAAAAACTGCATGGCTCTGATAATTCGGAAAAGTGCTAAAAATAAGCAAGCAGCAGTACCCTAGTTCAAAAGTTTTTTTCCTTTCTTCTCCGTTTTGCCTTTATCTTATGCAATCTCATGATTCTCAAGAGAATGTTGTCATCAAAGCGACAAAAGGATCGAATTTAAGATCGCTTGCTTGAAGAAACTGCGTGTGAGCTGGGACTAAACCAAAGGGAAAACATTCATGAATTTCAAGACCCATACTACCTAATCCAGCTGCCGTTGATTTACACACCATTTCGCATATATACCAATCCAAACAATGCACACCCCTTCCACTTAGATGCAACAGAAAAAGTGTATACTCATAACTTTATTATGAGCGTTGGCAAACTGTACGGTGTCTGCAAGGGAAGTATTCTCATCCCGAAACGCCCGTTTCTTGTTTATGGCTTAGAAGTCGTGGGCAGGGAAATATGTTTTTTTTTCGGTTCCCCTTCTTCATTCCCCAATTTTTCCTTGCGTTTCGTTTAGCGCTGTAATCTTGTTTAGAATGGCAAAGGCTCATTAATAATTCGCAAAGACAACACGGTGTTTAAAAGAAGAGAAGCTTATTGTGTTTTGAGGGGAAACGGACAGAAATAGGGTAGCCCGCTGAATGAGACATTTTAATGACAATGGAGAAAACCACCAAGAAGGTTTCCACGCTTATAGAAAGACAAACATTGAGTCTGTAAATATATAATTGACCCATGTAGACACAATGCCAAGTATCGAAGAGCATTATTGACCAATGTCAAAGATAGGCTCATCCTCACCTTGAGCTTGACCCCAGGTCTCCTCGGCCAGCTAGCTGTCAATCAGACCAGTCTTGCTCCTATTTGGCATGAGATGGGAAATGGACGTTTGCCATGAAAAGAAGCATACCTACACAAACTCCAGTCAAGCCCAGTTGGAATGTATTTACCTAATGCACTCAAAAACAGGACTCAATCACTTTTATATGGAATCTTTCAGCTAGCTAAACCAATAAATTCAATCTGACTTAAAACATTTCGTGCATTGACTTGAACGCATCAACGGAATGAATCGAACACCAACCCTCCATCCGCAGGTTGGATGCATGTAAAGTGCATTTCTCCGACGCTCTGAATCGCAAAGACAGTTACAACAACCCTGACGTTCTCTCATTCTTATGGAAGCATTACGCTCTAGCGAACACTTTATTCCATGTTTCGTTTCCCAAAAAAATGTATTACAGTTTATTTATGTTACAAGGAGAAATATTTACTGTCGGAGTAGGGGTTGCATTTTCTTGCACTGTATTGTATGCACATTAAATGCAGTGTGGTGCTGGTATGTGTGGTGCCACAAAGACGAAAAAACGCAAAAAAAGGAAGAGGAAGTAGAGGTAGAAAACTCCATTTTTGAAAATGAGGAAGGGGAAAGTATTCTTTNTTTTTGAAAATGAGGAAGGGGAAAGTATTCTTTGGGGAAAACAGTTTCATCAAGGAAGGATCAGTTGGGAAAAATAACCACATTAAGTTGCACCGACCTTATTTCACCCTTGCAACCTATTTGTTTCCCTTCGCGAGTTTTCCTAGACACATTGCCACTGATGGTGCGTCCAATGGTTATTTCCAAAAACTTTCAAAATAAACGAGTTTGCATCTTTTTTCCTTAAATAATACGGTGATCTATGGTACCGTTTGGAATCTTTCACACATGAAATCGCATCACTCTACATTTGCTCAACATTTTTACTGTTCGAACAACGATGTAATAAGCATTTTAGCACTGTCTTGTATATTTTACTGTGGGATAAACATATCAGTATTCTATTTCCTGACCAGTCCTCCACGTTCCCTCAAGTCACACGTGACATTATCAGTCAAATGTTTATGTCAGCGGTAATGGTAAGCGCGAAGTGAGGACACACAGGTCTACCTTTACTCCACGCCATACAGAACGATGTCGACTAACACACGAGCCAAGCCTATGAAGGATTTGAAGGAGGAAAGTTTGCCATTTGAAGAAAAATGGGGAATAAAGTGCCAACGAGATAAGAAGTACTTCCTCTTTAAACTATTTCGCCCATTTACCCACACCCTCTTCTACCACTATTACGCTCTGCAGTCACACAAAATGATCTAATGTAGTGAAAAAATTCAAGTTTCTGGGATGGGATATGCGTGCATCTCAATATTCTAGTTCTTGAGTGCATTTATGATTGCATCTGCATCAGAGAAAGAAATAAACCAGCGTATCTTATTTTTAAACCCTTTTGAACGCTCTTTCCATCCTCATTTTTGCTATTTAATTTTTTCGGGCGTGACCTCACTTTTTGATGGCAAAGTGTTATCACACGAAATAGGGGGAAACTGTAAAAATCAATAAGAGAAATAGCGATGGGACGGAAAAATGTCATATTTCTTCTCAACTATGTGCTAGCACGAAATAATTTTTGCAGCATTGTAAATGAAGAACTTGAGTCGAAATGGAAGATTCAAAGCTCCCAAGAGTGATTCAAAAAGACGCTCTTCATTATAACTTTTTACGACAGATTTTCCTAGACTGGTGTACTAGTGGGAGATTGGAGCAAGCAACTACCATTTTCCTTCTAATGTACACAAATAATCGACATTATACACAATTCTTGAAGCGAAGAGTGCTCTTTAATGGGTTGTCATAATGCTGGATAATGAGGTTTCTTGAGAAAGACAAGTTTTCTTTCAAAGGTCAAAAAGTTACGAGCCCGTTTGCACTTCTTCAAAGAAAAGATGATGATAATAGCAATAATAATAGTAAAGTAACAATAGTAGTAATACTACCACCACGGCGAAGCCACCGAGAAATCCGGCATGAATAGTATTATTCTCGTCTTCAACTAGTGAAATGATCCCTCTTCACGTAGACGGCTAAGAAAATAAAATTGAAGAAGCCGTACAGGCTTCGACTCTTCGTCACTGGAACTGAATTTCTATCAAAATTCCTTTCCCTTGGATGGAAAGTTGTAAACAATACGCTTTTCCCTGCGACTGCGATCCCAGAGAATAACTAAGAAAGAAAACAAAATTACTGATGTCTAAGGGTTATGAAAATATTGTGGAAAATAAGACCGATAATATCACTGCGGCAAGATATTTTAGGTTCACCGGCCTCCGTCTTGATGAGTTGGTGTGGTTGGCATTCTCTAACTTTTATCATGCGTAGACAATGCATCTTGCTTGGCTCAGTTATCGAGTATCTATCGAAAACAATGGCTATTGTTTATCAAGTATGATATGCTCTATGATATTTGATGACAAACAAATGTTTCATGAACGAATGAACGAATTGGATTTCACAGTTCAGTCGCTTGAACGTGTAACGTGTTCATCTCGAATTACAATATGTTTTTGTTACGGTCAGACTGAGGAACTGTCACCAAAATTATTTTCGGTTCGGCACGTTTCTGAATTTCCTGTTTTGGAGAAACCATCCTCCGGAAAAGGCACTGTATACAAACGTTATTCGTTCTTTCCGTAATCAAACCACGTTGGCCGATTACACTCTAAAAGGAAACCGATGTAAGCGTTGGCATACCTAACACAAGAATCAATGAAGCAGTTACCATCGGGGAAAACTGAAAAAAATGGTACTGTGGTAAGCGAAGTATAAATGGAAAAGCCCTAATAATTCTCTTTAATGAAAATATACAAAATTATGGATGCTTTGATCACGATAGCCATCATCATCATTACTACAAACGCAAGACTACGTTTTACCATGAGAAAAATTCATTTTGCACCACCGGCGGAGTGTGCTGTTTGGAAATGTTTTCAAAGCGGTAAGCGAAAGTCGAATAACCCTTGGTTGAGTAACATTTCAGTCTGATGAAGGCAACAGTCGCTTAAAAGCCTGTCACTTCCTTCGTGTTTCTATCCCACTATTGAAACATGGTAAAAGGCTTAGTGCTCCTTTTCAGATTTTCCATGTGAAGAAATAGGAGAAATGTGAAATAACCGTAAAAGCATAAATACAGAAC
>VICI01002926.1:0-14847 GCA_019593645.1 Akabosia matsudoensis | reverse complement strand
GACCGATTGGGCTGAAAATCAATAGGGTTCCTCCCTGTGGCCCATAGTATCACCATGCCAAGTTTGGTCCAAATCGGTTAAAGTATGTGGCCTCTAGAGCACCGACAGACAGACAGACAGACGGACAGACAGACAGACGGACAAACATGTCCAAATCATTACTTGCCGAACAAAAGTTCAGCTTCGTAATAATTGTTTTCCTTATGAAATACATTACAAACAGGTATATAATACCTGAGCTAATTGTAATTTCTGAATTTTTTAAGCGGTAATCTAGTATCAGATAACAAATCGTCTCGTCAGTCAAAGCAGACAACAACAAGTGAAGGGCGATTTCAGAGTTGAAGTGGCCGTCAATGTTTAAAGAATAAATAAGCCATCTCAATCTTTTCACTCTAATGTAGCTCACGTCATATGTCGTTTTTTTAAATTTCGTGATGAAGAGATGCGCTCATTTTTTTCATAGGGATAATAGGGACACGTCAACTTTGACTGTGTCAAAATAGTAGTTACAAAAAGTACTACTCACAATTATCAGGTACCAGCTAATGATGAAACTCACCCAACATGAATTTGTTGGGAGCTAGTAGACATGTTAATGAAAATATTGGAGGTTTCGTGCATGCGTGATAGTAGTAAATGTTTGCAAAGTTATTCTGGCTAACGATTAATGGTCAATGGCAATAAGCTATGAATATCTAATGGTTTTGTTTTCCATGCGTGATCTGGGCTGACAAAAGTCAATTTATCATGGGCAAGGCCCAATTAATCAAACCTCTGGGTGTTTATACCTGGTAAAAATGGCTCGATAAGAGATTGAATTTCTGAATGAAAATGCAAAAGCACGGGCAAGACATTCCTGTAAACTCTTTATCTGAAGCCACATTCTTTATCAGTAAAATGAAAGGCGGGTAGAAGTGGGCAAGACGGGTACAAATTTGTTTCAAGAAAGCATAGAAATAGAAAGAAAATGCAACTGTTGCTCGACGAGCTCACACGTACAGCCACTCCATTTCCAGCCATTGCTTGTATGACAACTAGTATCTGTGTAAGACGAGACCGTCAAGAGGTCGCGTTTGTTCGGAACGCCTGATCTTTCACCAAGACACACTTGATACATGAGTGTAATTTGGCTTTGTTCTTAATTGTTTTCATCGCGTATAATTTCACCGGACATTAAAGAGGAACTAATCGCTTAAGGAGCTTACACGGCTCCGGGATTTTTGTCTTTCAAGTTGCTTCTCCCCCTCCGTTTGTCTGCCACTCTTCCGTCCTTTCTCCGAGAAAATCATTGCTTTGCCACTAAACTCATCGTCTGCGTCTACACAAACTATCATCATTATCGCAAAAAGAGAAACCCACAACTACACTATCTATTTTTCTCTCTCATCGCCATCCCACGTTTATTCACCCTCACTTGGGTCTTTATCTGTGCACAATTAGATCAGAACACACAGGTTGGGTTTGTATTCAACGGATAAATGTTTACTAAAAGTTGCGGTTGGATAAAAAACACATTTTCAAGAAACTAAAGTCATCGTTAGTATTTCATTAATAGTCACCATAACTGAATCAAAAGTAGCAAGTTGAACATAACGAGCCCTGCTAAGACTTTATGAGAAGGACATTTTGTGGAGATTTTGCTACGTGCGAAAACTTGTCATCTATGATATTTCTGTTAATAAGTTTTTGTATCTTCGAGATAATCCTGGTTTTCATGATGCTTGACAAAATTGGAAAGAACATCAAATCCCAATGAGAATTTCCGTGTTTCTGCACCGCAATTATAAAGAGCAGGTGCATTCAAGAGTATCTCCCATTGTCCGACCACATCATTTTCACATTTCTAAACACTATCATAACAAAAATGTCTGATTAATATAATAGATAAGCTTATATTTATATGTACCAATGCTCACGGAGCAGCTCCGAAGTACAAGTTGAGTACTCATTTTATTTCTACAAGATTCCTTAAAAAGAAAAAGGATTTCTTGAAACACCAGTACGTTTCTGAACACCATAAGCGGCCAACTATATCCGCCAGCAGTGGTGCATGCATACTGCGTGGTTCTCTAAATTATCATCATCCTCAGCGTCGTCATCAATAGCAGGCAAGAGACGAAGAAATCTATCGTTACCGTACAATGCCAATAATTCTCTTCAACTTTTTTTCCCCAATCCTTCCATTTCATTTCTCCAATCCAATCCCCATTTCACATTTACGCTTGCCTGCTTTAGTTACGTTTTTTACTCTCAAACAAACTCATATAAAAACTGTGAGTCCCAGAGTGTATACAGCCAATTTTCCTATAAAACTAAGACCATGTCACAGTCAACCATATAGAGAGAGAAAACCTCTAGATGTTTTTGCTCTTCCTAAAAAAATCCACTAAATTCTCTGGATCTGACTATCAGGTTGTAAAAATACATAATGTCCTTTTTTGCTTAAACTCGCACTCTCGCTCACTGACGAACAAGTAAAATAAACGCGAGTGTGTGTATTTAACTTGCGGAGTACGTTGTTCTTTACAACTCCATGATCATTTTAGTTAGTACTGCCATTCCAGTAAAAAATACTTCACAGAAGAAAAAAAATAATACTCCCTCAAGTCAAGTTGCTTGGACAAAACCAACCTCATCGTTTTTTATTTTAGCTGAAGCAAAAATAAAGCGATGTGATCTGCTCCCTTTTTTTCTCTTCCTTCAAATGAGTACTTATGTATATACATTTCCCATTTTCCCCTCCTGATTCATTCGTCTTGAATTGCGCACACTGTCACGGCTAGCTTTCGCATGGCATGTATGTGTGCCCCTGTTGTTGAATTTTATTGAACTGGGATGTATGTAGATATATATAACCATCTAGTTTTTTAAAGAGATTCCCGTACGTATAGCTTTATCGAGAATTTATATAAAAATAAAACAATAATAATAAGCACGCATTCATTCCTCCTATAAAAAACGGCTTCTGTAATAAGACGAATCTCATCTCATTCCTGTGAAAAAAAAAATTATACTTCGACCCGGGTATTAGTGGACCCAAGTCAGACACTAGGGATAAAAAAATCCCTCGACTCCCTAATTTCGTTTTTTATCATTTTCTCTTCTCCTCCTTTCGGATGTCGGGGATCTAAAGCCGGTCCAAGTTGTTGTTGTTGGTGTATTGGTGATGTTATACGGATATCTGTTGGTGGCGTGTATGGAATTGCTATGATTCAGAATAAAAAACATACGAGGAATCATTCAACCCCTTAAAATAACTTGGAATTGACTCCGTCTTCGGATTTTTTTTCGGTCCCTCTCATTCTCTAATTTCCCTTTCCAATTTGAGAATGTAAAGTGTAGTACATGATGCATGGTCTACATGTAGCCACTTTGCGAGTTATATTTTTAGTTAGAAAATGAATGAATCTGATATTCACCTCTATTAAGCACAATCAGCATCGCCTGACACTTATCATCAACCTCGCGGAAATAGAGCTGAATTTAGAACCTGAGACACTGCAGGAGGCTGCGACGATGACTAAAAGTGAATAATGCCGTATAAAAAGTGTCATGCCAGAGAGGCATTTAAAATTCAATATGGTTCATTCGAAAACGACGAAAAAATAAATTTATATTCTTCCTTGAATGGATAGAAGAAATTATGCGTAATACAATGTAGCTAATAATAAATTGAAGTGCATGCTATCACAAGATGTTGCGGACCTGCTTTAAACGAAGCGATAAGAAGCAAACTATTTTCATGCAAAAAAGTTACACTGCCGACAAGAACTCATTCCTTTTCAACAATGGTCACAATAATAACCTTTTGCGACAAACAACAAAAGTTGTAGTAGTACGTAATACATTTCATTCAGAAATCTTCATAAAAACTGTTTCTAGTTGCGAGAGTCATTTGTAAATGCTGCATTTCAACAGAAGACTTAAAAGGGCAGTTAAAGAATACACAAGATGAGCAGCACATCATCGTTGTCTAGAAAATGGTTGATACCAACCTGAGATCTCCAGCAGAGAGAGTAATTACCCATGAATCATCTCCACATCCGCCCCATGTACTCCTATCTCCTACCTATTAACCGTGCATTCATTTTATGGCTAACGACTTGCATGTGTGTGTGTGCAAAAAGGTGTCCCTTTTTTAAGCTAATCTTTGTTCGCTTTAAATGCTACTTTTTTTTACTAGTTACTACCACTGCCACCACCAAAAATTCTTTTATATTTATCAGGTTTTTTAAGTGTGGAAATTTTTCATTCCTGTCTTACATTCTCGTACGCAATTAGATTCATTTTTATAATATTATGAACAATTTCATTTTTACGCTTTGATGCTACAAATTTGTAATAAACGTTCAAAATCACCTTTGATATGTCCTCATCCCATTATACTTTATATTTCTTTCACACTTTAAAATTTCGTCTTATTGTCTTGCCCTACACAGCCGACAGACTACAAACGAAGCGACACCTTAATCACTAACAGAAAAGAAAAAACACCGTAGTTTTGAATTTGTGGAAATTGCTCCTCTTTCATTTCTAAAAATACCTTTTTAAAAATATAATTTCCACTCAAAAACAGTTTAGTTTCACAGTGGCTGTTTTTAACTAAACTCATTCATTTTGTTAAACTCGTCACATTTACACATTTATAATCGTTATCACAGTCAAACAACAGGCTGAAATGAGAGACGTGTTTTCAGTCATTGACTTTAAAAGACGTAATACACAAAAAAAATCCTCATCAAAATAATCATCCATAATTTCCTCTTTTATTCTCAAGACCTCCCTTTCCTTATTTTCTATAAAAAGACGGATTTCTCAAGAAAATAAAAGATTTCTATTGTCATATTTTTTTTCATGTGGACATGGATGTATGTGTTTTGAAAAATTGACTTCTTTACGAAAAAGAGACAAAATATGAAGATACTAGATGGACCCGAATTAAAAGACCAATATTCACAGTAGCAATACGAAATAAATAAACAACGCGTCTGTCCTGTATCCCATCTTCACACTCATTCGTCAGATTTTCAAAAGCTCATGCATTATCATTGTTAATACGCTGCCATATGCACATTTTATTCCTGTCAAGGAGAATACCAAAAATTACACCGCCTTTATTTTCTGTTCTTTGAATCTTTTTGTCTTGTTTTGCTTATATAAAAATGCTGACTCGAAGTAAGACAAACTTTATTGTTACTGTCCACTAATAATCATTGCTACGATTTGTATTTTTGAAGAAAAAAAACAACAATATGTAATTCCCATAAGGTACATTATTTTAATTTTTAATGGCAACTTGGCTCCTTATGTATTTTTAGGCTACTCCTCTATTTTATTATCACTCGACTGTTTCTTCAATAGAAGGATTACAGTCTTGAACGGGTTATTATTCTCTTTCAATGGATTTGAGCGAGAAATCATGACTGATTATTCTTAAGAATTAACGTGCAAAAGTGTAACTGGTCTGGTGATTATTCTGATTATTTTATTTTATTTTTAGTTCATTTTATATGAGAAGCTCTGTGTGCACTCCCAAAATAAGTAGTAATGCTTTAAAACGTTACCATTATTTTTTCTCCAAAGTAAAAAATGATGATTGCTTTAGCAGGTTGCAACACTGCATCAACAACTTGGGAGGTGTTGCTTAACATCTAACATGTGCCATCTGATTCCTTAATAATTTTAACTGTTGTATAGAGCTGAACTGATTTCCCCCTAAAAGTGCCCTCATTTTTATTATTTCGTCATGCATAACATATTCCACCTAAAAATAAAATAGAAATAATAGATGCGCATGGAAAATGAACAACAAAATGAACAAGAATAGAAAGGAACCGAGAGAAGTGCAAAATTTGTAACGAATTTTCGTTTCTGAGCGAAGAAATATATGTAAAAATCAGCATTTAAAAGTTTTGGATAAGGTTAATCCGATTTCTGGGTAGTTGTTATATAAAGAGAGGTTTCACACAAAAGAGAATGTCGTTGTTTCACATTAATTGATATTATTACTATAGCGATTTTACTGATTTTGTGTGACCTTATGAACAGCGATCTCAAAATAGCTATTGTCATAACAGCAATACTCAGGAGTAAGTGTGTATGGAAGTAACAACTCAGCGTATTTACTTGCCTCTACTGCAAACAGTCAAGTATGATGTTGATGATGACTGTCCATCTGTGTGCGTTTAACGAGCCACGCACCATGAAATGTTTTTTAAACTCTGTTGTTGGTTAAGATGGTAAAGTCAATCCCTTCCATGCTACTGTGCGTTTTTACTACCAACTACCACCAAGATCGTTACAGAGGGATGGGTGGATTAGCTCATTACTATAATACTATTTACACCTGAACAAAAAAATACGAAACTTCTCATACTTTCGTGGTTTTAGTATTAAACATTCTTTTCTCTCTTTACTCTTTTCCCCATTAAACACATGTAAATCACGTTAATTACTGGTTTTACTGGTGAACTCATGGCTTTTATTGCTGTAAATTTGAATTAATGGCTAATCGTCATGTTCCTTTTGACCATGTACCACACACTAACATCCAGAGTCTCCTCTGCATTGTGGGTTTCAATTTTAATTTCGTTTGAAACCAGGAATGCTGTAAACTACCCAAAACACTGCCAAAATAACGACATTAGCAGGGAGAACACTGCCATAAAGATTCCCGACAACAATGTTTGATGACCAGCTAGGAGGAGAGAAAAAACTTTAATTAATTCCTAATTTCTCTTCCCTCCCTTGGCATGCTGTCCATTAAACAGACAATGGCTCTTTGGTCATTTTTCTTCATTAAAATTATATTTTTGGGAAAAACCAGAAAAAAGGAAAGCTATTTAATAATACAAGAGAGGACAGCAGTTGGTACCGTTTCGCTACTCGATGAAGAAATGACATGATATTTCACAATAAATGAGCTAATGGTAAATTGTTGGATCCGTTATTGAGTTTTGTGTTAATTTTTAGGAAAAACGTAACAATCGTAAGTTTTTCATTAAGCTGAATCATATTGTATTCCTGCATTGTGGTGTGACATTGTATTAGAATAAACTATTAGAAAAATTATTTTTTGAGACACGTATAAGGGAGGAAGTTTTAGGCTTTGTTTGGTCCATGTGTAAACAGTTTGGGGTTGGTATTTATTTTCGTGAGTACATAAAATATTCTATATTACAGAAGGTAGGAGTATTTATTTTATATGTGACTAGAGCATGGTACGACGGGAAAAAAATCGGAAGGTAAAATGGGCAATTTTGGTTTGTTGGCTTTGTATGTTTTTACGTAATTCGTTGTACACACAATGCATAAATATTACGAATATTTGACTGATATTTAGTCACGGAGATAGTGGTACAGTTAAGAATGATGGAGTGGAAAAGTAGATAAAAGTAATCAGTGTTAGCGGTTGGTTTATTTTTAAAGGTTGTACAATGATGAGATATGAGACTGAACCTCATGATTGACTTACTACCTCTATGCTGGAAAAAGGTACAGATCGCAGGAATACATCTTTTCTTTGTCAATGTTGAAATGTACGCTAATACGCTTTTCCCTGTAAAATCAGGATTATTTTCCTGTTCTAAATAACCTTATTCTCACATTGTTGCGACAGGTTATGAAAGCGACAAAAAAACCCGTCGCAGCAATGTTCGATCAAGTGTTCTAAAAGGTGAATTTGAAGGTGGTTAAAACAGCAGCGCCACTATTTGTATTAATGTAAATTATACTATTCTTCGAGCATAGCCTATGCTCCAGGCTCCTATGTATCTCCTTCAGCAGATTGAAGGCTCAATCTTGGTGATTTGATTTTCTAATAGCCAAATCACCACGGGGACCTAAAGACGGTATA
This sequence comes from Akabosia matsudoensis, assembly GCA_019593645.1. Taxonomy (NCBI): domain Eukaryota; kingdom Metazoa; phylum Arthropoda; class Collembola; order Entomobryomorpha; family Paronellidae; genus Akabosia; species Akabosia matsudoensis. The sequence continues at coordinate 6,989 of VICI01002926.1, read as the reverse complement.
CATTGCAAAGCAAAATGGCTCGATGGACGGATTCTTCGATGTGTGTATCACTACCAAAAGTTGTACGAATTGTAATTAATACATTGATTGAATATTCCACTAATAGCATGCACTTGTGTTTTCTTTTTCTTTCAGAAAACGTGAAGATGGAGAAGTTACATCATGAAATCTCCCTGATACTGAAAATTGTGATTATTACGTGCGGAATCTTCGAAGTGTACTTGCACAATAAATTATTTTTACTTTGGTATTGCACACTAAATAGCAACGATAAAACCGTGGGAAAGAAGCACTCATAAAGCATCAAGTGTGAATTTTTTCCCTTGTAGTAGTCTTTTCCGTAATATTTTTCTCTCTACGTTTTAGTTTCTCTTTCCTCTTATGTTTTTTGTTCATCATCCATAAACTGCCCTATAATAACATGCATTCAGCTCCGCCAAAACGCTTCAAACTAGAGGTGTACCTTTGAATTCTGGACTTTCGTTCTTGTAGCCACAGCTTAAAATTGTCACTTCATTGTATTTGTGAAGAGGTGATATGTATACAACGACGTACCTATTCTCGGATACATAGACAATTACCATTACCTCATCCGAAAAGTTTATCCATACTCTAAAGCATACACTATTATAAGATTTTTCATTACCACTACGTGCTTTACTGATTTTATTGTCCTTTTAAACTCAAAAACCCACCAAAAATGCTAACTATTTTTAAGAACTTGTTTGCGGTTGAGAGTAAACTGTAATAAATAATAATTGTAATGTCGGTCTACATACATAGGATAATTATATTAACTACCCAGGTATGTCCCCTACCACTGCTTGTCTGAGGTTGCTTCTTGTAATTCTATTACCAAAATCCTATCCGTTCTACGTTAATACGAGCAGTACATAATAGCCGGTAATTTCTAATTCCTTCCTTTGAACGACTGCTTCCCTTGTACGTTTGAGTCATCTCAGTTTCACAGAAACCTGCCTTTTTAAGGAAGAAAATAATGATTTTCTTTTTCATATTTCACATGAATCTCCTCGCCGCGCTTCATATTGTGCAACAATGAGCTCTCGTTTTCGTCATTAGCTACACTGTGCTGACTGGAAATGAAATTACTTTCAGGTTGAAGAATTCAAAAAAATGTGGGTGTTTGTATAGCTTTTCACGATAGTAAAAATTTAATGCAAAAGCGGTTCACAACTGATATTTTGCAGGTCAAGAATACGTCAATAATAGAGTCCATCATCAACATAATTTTAATCTCGGTTTTTATCATAATGTATATTCCTCTAATAACTCATTATTATCGGTATCGTCCTCAAGCTAGTCTTATTACATGAATTATATCCCGCCATGTACTAATACGTTGCTCACCTCATATAAACTACACACTCATTAGCGTACCTGCTACACGTACATGACGTACATTGTATTAATTTCTGTGTAAAAGGAACTTGTTGACGGCAAAGCAAATTCTGAGGGAAGTTGTTTTTGAGTTCAAAAGAGCACTCTCACAAGTAATTTTTTTCAGAGTTCACCTTATGTTAGATCATGAAGATTACCAACTACAAATAGTCTATTACTCACATTGCCTTTTTTCTCCACCTTTGTGTAAGTACGGCAAAAAAAAAAGGAAAATTACTGTGCACTTGAGATTTGACTTAACTCGTGGGCAAGAGATCATCCAAATGCAAGAGGATGCTGTTGTGCTTTTTGTACACAGTCGCTCAGCTAATTGAAAATATTATGCTTTCCTTGTGGTGTGAGGTAAAATATACGACTCATTAATACCTGGCGCAAATTTGCAATTTCACTGGACTAGACGTGTACATGCATAACTAATGCTTATGACCAGCCGTCCATGTTCATAAAAATATTTTTCTAATGTAAATTGCACATTTAGCAACAATAGCGAAACAAGTCAATATCTATAAAAATGAAGAGAAAAAAAAATCGATGCTACAAGCGTTTATCAACAATTTCAATCATAGACAATGCTTTCTTTTTGTATTTCTTTCGAGGTGAATAAGATCGGTCATTCTTTGGCTCGTTATTCTTTTTTATCATCATCGAAAGAAACATAATAAAATTCAAACCTACAAATCTCTTTTTTTTAAGTTGCATAAGACAACAAAACTGTATCACAAAGAAAAATATGAGAAGACGCGTCTTCTTGGTCACTTCACTCACTCTGCCTTTTTGTTTAGAGGAGCTAAATATTCTATTCTATTGTTAATCAATAGAGGGCTTACAAACCTGTCCAGCAATTAAATAATATCTTGTTACATGATCGCTGTGCCCAAATGGAAATTTTTATGAGCTATTAAACATGAAATGAAGTAAAAGGGATAGAGAAATGCATAAATTTTAGTTTTTCTTGGCTTCTCTCTCCAGCAGAGATCTTATTGTATGCAGCAAAAAAAACGAACGTATGTTGAACAAGAGGATGATCATGTTTCAGCTCAAGTAAGGGGTTGGAACTATCAACTGAGTGCTGATTCACGGCAACAGTCTTCAAACACAGTTTTTTTGTTCGTTGTGTGTTCGTTTTGTCTTTAATCACTGCTCTTTTGATTCATACCATTTCATTAAGGAATAATAGAAAACGTTAAGTCAAACCAAGAAATGAAAAAAAAAGAGAAGTTTTTTTATTAAGCAGAAACATCAAATCAAACCATGAAAAGTAAACCTGATAATTAATGGGAGAGAATTTGCATTGACCATCTATTTAAATGTAAAGCTTGTTGTGACCCTTTGCCTCATGTTTAGTCAATCTGTAATAAGTTAATGAACCATTTATTTCGCCTTGAGTAAGTGGAATCCGTCTTCGTATTCACCGTCCTATCTGCAAACAAGACTATGAGTCAACTAAACCCAAAACAAAACAAGAGTTTTTTTTTCAAACAAAAGAAATGGACAAAAAAAACCTGTGCCATCTATCTCCATTTCTTCGATTGTTACACGGATGTAAAGAAATGTACAGACTGTTAAAGGATTGCACTAACACCCAAAAAGTAAAGAGGGCACATTAATTTCTTTCGCTTTTTTTGCTTGTTTATTCAGTAGGAAGCACCTACTGCGGTATAATAATGTGGACACCATGAATGTGCGTCTTTCTCTGATTACATTCCTCATTCATTTCACCTAAATGAAACATATAAGCATGCCTAATCACTGACACTTGCATGCACGAGGTGCAGAGGATGTAAGTGTAAACTTTGTAGTTTTTCGTTAGTTTTCTGTTCACATTTTTGGCAGGGTGGCCTTTTCCCTTATTTAGAATCTTAAATAGTTGCACCACTTATCTCATGAAGTAGTAATAAGCAAAAGTATCTAGTAAGGTTGTAAATGAAAGCCTCGCCCTATCATGATGATCGTACGCTGCTGCTGCTCATGATGAAGCCAAAGAAAAAAAATGGCCAGTAGCACGGAAAACTCATAAAAGTAATGGTCACACACGCACATATCTCCGTTTACACACGTTATATGTTAACTACATTCATTTCTCTTCGCAGGATTTTTTTTTTCATAATAAAAACAGATCAGGTTAGCATTAAAGCCTTATTCTTTCTGCCCGAAAAATACGAGTTATTTAACCTAGCTCTCTTCCTTTTTTTTATTTTTGTGCTAGAATTGGTAAAAAAATAAGGCACGGAAGAGAATGTAAAGGAAATACTTGCTATATAGAAAGTAACCAAAGAAAGATTAGTTTTATAAGGTCCAAGAAGACAGGAGGCAAGATGAAATGGAACAAGGCCAGAAATAATAATAATAATTGGTTGCGAGAAAGGGTAGATCAAAATAAAAGAATAAAAGAACAATATTGCTATTTACCGAGAATTTTTGTTCTTTGGTAGTTGGCCAAATGCAACAATATTATGCAAATAGGCTCATTACTTAAATAAAAACGAAGAGACAGAGATACATTGTTATGTCCATGAAATTCAAGAAAACGAAGGAGTTCAATTTCTCTGCTTCTGGTGGCGGAGATGGTGCTAGAATGAAACGTTGCTTCTGGGTGCCCGTATATAACAAAATAAAATTGTTGTGGATCATCTCAACATGGTAATATCATCTGCACATTCATTACGATAAAATGCCTTCATCTTCTTGTGAGGTGCTGTTGAATAGATATACGTAAAAAGACACAGCTTTTGGAGGGCTTTGTTTTGTCTCGTTCGCTTACACTCAGTGGACTCAACAGCGGAAAATAATGTGCATATTACACAAGAATTATAAAAAAAACGCTTATAGTTAAACTTGCAGGTAGGTAGATAGATAGATGACAGCTATTCAATACACATTTCACATGAGAGTGTCAAAGAAGATGAATGGAGAGATTAGTACGTGTTAATGGCCAGCCCAGGAGGAAAATTCATACATACATTTCAGTAAGAACCAGGCTGCTCACTTTGGTGAATAATTTAAGATGCATGCCTAAGCACCTTAGAGGCGTATGCATTCAAATCAAGTTTGCTATAAAAATTTAATCAAAATGAGAGAAAACCTGAATCTTGTGGATATAAAAATGTAAAGAGCTATTACGAAAACGTAAGTTTTGGTTATTTTTTGTAAAGGGACATGTGTTTTTCATACATTTGTGTTCTATAAAAATGCTGAGATACATGAAAACATTGAATGAACATGCTGAAAAAGAATAACAAGAAGTTATTTTCTTAAAGTGTCATAAGTTGCAATTGTTGTCACGTCATGATGACAGAAAACTGTGACAAGCGTCAGGTAAGTTTGTTCATAAATATTTATTTTGTAAGATCGGTAATGGGGGTGTGCATGTCGAAACCTTCAGTGACCTTCAATCCTCCATTGATTTTGAACTGGAATTCAGATTTTTATCAATGGCAATCAAGAGTAAAGCCAGCTCGGTATTTCGAAGCTCTAGCTTTCAAAACACGTATTATGCACTACTTGACTTGACTATGCACACCATTGTAATTCCTACATGACTACAATACAGTTTTTAGCCTTCAAGTTTAAAACCTGAAAATTTTCATCTTAAACTGCGTTCATTTAAAATCGTAATGATCAAGTAGTAAATTAAGACTAATCAAAACAGCCCTGACGCTGGTTTCGTGTCGCTGAGTTGAACAGTGACTTCATTTGTAACAGAATACATACCCGAATGACTGATGACGATTTTTTCGTTGACAGCTGGACGGTTTATTCGTTCATTCCAAAGCATATGCAAAGGTCGTTAAACCTGTCTATTGTACTTTAAAAAGCATTATCATCTTTGTCAGCATCATCAACCAAGTCATGATTATCTCTACTCTAAAATGAAATACATAATAGAAAGAAATTGCGAAAATGAGAGCTCGCTTTGCTAAAAAATCTTTCTTTTGTTAGTTCAAGTTCATGAGGGCTACCATCATCAGTGAGCAAGGTATGATACATTTCTGACGACCAAAGAAACCAGCACGAATGGATGCTACGATATAAGGTTCTAAAACTCAATCAACAATGTAGTTATTACCATTATAAATAAAGTCGTTACAATGAAAAGATCATCAAGGCAATCCAGGCATATAAACCATGCACGTTCGTGGTAAGATTGAACGTAGAGGAACTCGGAAGAAATAATTACTTTATTTTTGTTACATTATTTATATTATAATTTGATCCTTTTATTAACTTCACGAAGCCGGATAGGTGACACAATAACATAGCTTATTATTGCATTAATTTATTTTTATGGCCTTCCGTGCTCATGGCATACTCTGTACGTTGTCTGCAGAAAGTACAATTTTCTCAGTTGACGAATTGTTAATGCTAAAGGTTACTTGTAGTATACATCCATTTTCCCTATTGTTTTCTCTTCAGATGGGCCGAGGTTTCTTGACTTATTCTTTAATTTATTGATCACAACTTCAATAATTGCCGCTATATCACCTTGAAAATAATAGTGGAGCAAATAATGAACATCTTTTCGTTACCTATCGCCATCTCATAACTAATTTATGTGGCCCGAGATTGTAGCTAGTGAGCTATATGAGACTCCTTTATGCATTTTATTTTAGCATCTTACTCCTCATCAAATTACCCTCGAACCACTGCCACAAAAAAATATATAATCATGATTGCTAGTAACACTCTGATCGCCATCATGATAATCACGACGAAAAAAAACCCCAGCCATGGATTATAATTGTATGGTTCCCTCTCAAAATTTTTGAGTAGTTTTCGAAGGTTTTTCGTTCAGATTTATGTCTGATTCGTGCAGAAAACTGAAGGATATGTATTAACTGCCCAGTATAATTCCCCAGGTGCATAATATATTAGCGAATGCAGTACATCTTTGAGAGATGAAGAATTTTTAGTAATGAATAAGTATGTTTCTTTTCGACGAAATATGCAGCGATTACATTACCTGTTACAAAGGTATACTGTGATTACGCTGCTCTATGCTTCGGTTTTTTTGGGTTCGTGTGTGAATAAAGTAATTCCCTTAATGAGACTTCATTACCTATTTCGCCCGTCTTCTCGAGTAATTTTCATTTTCTCTCACTCTAACTCAGGAAAAAAAAACTTACATCATCAACTGAAAGTTATTAGAACGTTGTGTCTTATTACATACCCCAGGTAGATGTATGATGTGCGAAATGAAAAAAAACTAACTTTTATTTATGAATTATGGTTTAATGCATTCTGGACGGCAGGAAGGAGAGAGAGAACACACTGTATGATTATTAGGGAGCAGCATCAAAACGAACGGGGAGAATAAAGTTGATGTCGTGACTTAAGTTTCAGGCTGTAAAGCTTGATGTATTCATTGCTGTGCTGAATTTTGGTTAGCACATTTGTAACGTTTGGTTTATCAGGAAATTTTGAGCGTAACCGTTTACTTGGCAGAATCGGATGAAAACGATTGTTTTACATAATAAGACATGAACTCTACCTTGGCTTATTCGCTGATAAAAAGTGCACATGATACCTAGAATTTTATTGTTACATTGTAATATTAGTGCTCATCCTATGCA
>VICI01002925.1:0-14848 GCA_019593645.1 Akabosia matsudoensis | reverse complement strand
GTAGGTATCATCACTAAACCATCGCCTGCATCATTATTACCATCATTATTATTCATTCATACAGCCATCCATCTACTTCAAAGCCTCCTCATCATTATTACCATGCTATCTCATACAATAGGGGGAAAATATCAGACTTCGAAGAAAAGCATGTCATTGTCAAAATAGTAACCCGTACTATACCATACAACCTTATCGTCATCATATGAATCGCTACTCTTATTACTAACTAATCGGATCGCGAAAAGCTATGTAAGGCTCAAATACTGTCATTCTTGAAATATTAGTGAGGTGAAAATCTTTACGTAAGGTGCTAAATATATATTTTGTCATGTTTTCGTTGTCCCATTTCTAATGAAAAGTCTTCTCAGAAATGAAATGTTCACTCCCAAATCATTTTCGCAAATCGTAAACTCTTTTATGCAATCATACATAAAATTTATACATAACATATCGAGTAAATATTTCACCTGGTATTGGTGTACGAATTTCTGGTAATTAATCGTATATGCAAGTTCATGCGTTCGTTTTTTACTTCCTTGGCCTTACTTCATTTTACACTGTAATTCAAGTTATGAATCCAGATATTAGTAATATACATGCCTCATGAATTATAATATGTATGGATACTGTGAAAGAAAATTCGTAATATTCTAATTTTAAGAAACGTTCAATGCAAACACAGGGAGTGAAGATGCACATTCAGCATTGGAGGAGTTAAATTATTTATTTATCACTGCCGTAAAAACATGGTACGGAAGTGAGGTCCAGCGTCATCAAAGTTGTCATAGCTGCATCAACATACTTGCTGTATGGCCATGGCTACTGCTGCCGGAGGGGAATGAGCTCTTAACGTGGGTTCCTTAGCTGAAGCAAAACGTATCAACGAATTTTACTTCACAGAGATCACAATAATAAGGCTCCATGTACCGAATATGTCAGGACTACGACATTCGAATATGGAACTAAGGAAGATATTCACATTCTTCTTCATAAAGAGTACATTAACAAATCTTATGCTTCAACTTCCCATATGCACATACCTGTTGTGCTTTTAACTTTCTGTCGCTTACGTACTAAACTGCATTTCACAGTGGGATGTATGTACACATCCAAGCCAGTATGTATTTGTTGTTAAGACAATAGAATACAATAAATAACACGAACGCTTTATGTTGCACTAGAAAGGTAGTCTATCTTGCCTTATGGCATGACAAACACTCAATAAAACCCGTGATATAACTCGACGTAAACTCCCCTGGAAAGATTTCATTTAATCTTTAAATCTTTCATCAATCATTTACCATTATCAGGGAAAGATACGAGGCGACACAAAAGGAAGTTGAGAGGATCTGTATAGATCAAGTACACATTGGCTAACCGCTGCACACCAAGTAAAAAGAAATTGTATAAGACACCGAATAAGTGAGCGCATAAGATTCAGCTCTTCTATTTCGTTTGTTCGGCTTAGTAAATTGTGACCTAGCAATCTAAATGTGTGCACATTATCATCACTTTCATTGATATGATTACACTGTATTACGTAACAGTAAGAATGTTCAGATATGTTTCTTCTTGTCATTTTTAAGTACACGAATCTGATATGGGCTTCGAAACCAGTGACAAAGGGATATTTGCGCGTATTCGTGCTCCATTTAGGTTAATAATCCAGAAGAACGGAAAAGCTGAAGTTGCAAGCAGCCGTAAGCCAAATAGAAATCCGTACTGACTTTAGAACACGAATTATGTACGTTTCCATGACAATGAGTTTTTGCAATAAAGAACGCTTACCATTCATTCAGTTCAGATAGACAAAATAAATAACTAAAGAAGGAACTAGGGAGAGAAAAACGGAAATTGTCAAAAAATACAGAAAATAATTCCTTGGTCAAACTAAATTAAAAACGTTATGAGAAATAATCCTAGACCACAACAAAAAATTGAAGCGTGGTCGAGTCTCCCAAAATAAATGCCATTCCATATATAACATTATCACATGATATGGTCAATTCTGATTAGACAGTAAGAACACCGATGAAGAAGCTATAAGAAAGGAAAACAATCATACAATACACAACTAAATTTGGTATTCAAACGGAATCGCGGTAGCGGACATTGGCTAGGTTATAGACTAAAATAATGAGAAAAGTCCGTGATTATCAAGCAACGTCTTCCTTTGTCGCAGTCCCACATTTGTATGCTGTTGGATAGTTCGTATTAGAAATTGCAGAAGAGATGTGGGTTTCACCATAACGTGCAGACAACTATCATCCAGCAAACCAGTTCATATATTTTTCAATGATTAATNTTGGATAGTTCGTATTAGAAATTGCAGAAGAGATGTGGGTTTCACCATAACGTGCAGACAACTATCATCCAGCAAACCAGTTCATATATTTTTCAATGATTAATTCTCGAATTATGGTTTCAGGAATTATTGTTCCATGACAAACTGACTTTTACTGGATTTGTGTGTAACAAACCTGCGCTCTTTTCTACATGGTGAGCTGGATGAAACACTGATGCATCAATTTGTCTAGACCTTTTATATATTTTTTACTGCATGCATGTAAAGTTGCCAAATTAAACTTTTGCGTAGCCTAGTTCCTAGTATTTAAACAAAATATAAAGCCTTTTCATTTTCAGTATAACTAGAAAGAGGAAACTTGTAATTAAAACTTTGCATTATAATTACACCTTCATTATAACTTTTAATTACTCAGATCGAACGATTTTAGTTCTGCTGCGTTATTAAGTAGCGTAAGGTACTTTATAATATTGTCTGGTCTGGTGTGACTTTCCGTCGGTTATCGCGAAATCTCAGAAACGCTTTGACCTGAGATTTTCCGAATGTTCACCTGCTAACCTGATTTAACAGGAAGATTCTCTGGGGGCCTAAACAACTTTTAGAGAGGGTTTTGTGCGTTTTCAGGTACCTGCAGGTGCCCGATTGCTATAACTTGGGAACGCTTCAACAGATTGTGGCCAGATTTTGCACAGAGGTTTCCAGAGACACTGAAAAACGGTTTGAAAGGGGTTTGAAATGTATTATTAGGAACATGCAGGTGCCCGAATTCGTTTTGTATGTAAATGGAAACGCCTCAACGGATTCGTACCAGATTTTACAAAATTGTTTCCAGGGACTCTAGGATACATTTAAATAAAGATTTATATGTATTTTCAGATGCCTGTAAGTGCCTGAATTAATTTGTCGGATGCAACTTATAAATACTTTGCCAAATTGGTCTGAAATTTGTTACACAGGTAGAAATGAGCCCTTGATAACAGATAAATCGATTTTTGGTTACCTGCAGTTGCCTAATTTCGTTTTTGTAATAATTTGGACACGATTGATCCGATTGATGAGAATTTTTTTGAAGGTTCCACGGTTCCAGAAGGTCGCACTTTTTTTCAGTCCGCAATGCTTCATTATCACGTTACCACGGTTTATTGATCATGAAGCTTAACTTATTTACATTCTTAACATTCTCTTAGAGAAAACTGAAAACGTAAGCCAAGCTGGAACTCTAAACTAGTATTCATCAAAAAGGCTATAATCACCCTGCATAATGCAAACTGAACTCATATACACCTTTTTGTATTTTTTACTAGCAAATACTGGCCTTATGTTGTCTTGCTCGCATGAAGCTCAACACGAGACACGTAATGGTTAATGCGTACTAATACGTAGTATGCTATCGTGCTATAAAAGGTACCCAGATGTTGTTTTTTATTTCGTTGCAAGTTACAGTTTGATCTTACTTTCTTGGTTTAATGTGAATAGGCACAGTATGCGGTTGATGACGACGACAACACATCTTGATTTCAATGTTAACCAAAGGTAAAAATGTGTGGTCTTTTCTTTCGTTCACTTATCATCATAAGACAAACCTTCACTTAAAATTTGCCAAACCTTCGCTGGTGGCTTACTCCTATTCTTCTGATTGTAAATGGAATCGGTAAGCACCGGATACAGCCTACCTGTACTTTTTCGTTGCTACTACAACTAGCAATATTTGGCATTCCTCCAGTGAGTAAATCTTCAGGTAGGCCGGTAGGCGTATTCTTTCATGCTAAGAACGTTTACTTCAAAACCTAAGTGAACTTGCAAGCCCTAAGAGTCATGCGATTGGCGATTAATAATTGTCAAAATACTAGCCCAAAAACAAGACGATTTCCAGTACAATTACTAACAAAAAATGAGATTGTATCGTCCGATCTCATTTTCCTCCTAAAAATAATTTATGCTAGAAACTATGTCCCGTGTATTGGTATTATTGCGAATATGCTTCAACACTATGTGGCACAGTACGAGTGAGAGGAAATTTAAAGTGGACGACTTTTCGTCTTTAGGTAGTTTTCAAATAATCTGAGCTTGCATGAGGGTAATGGCACTTGTACGTTGAAGGAGAAATGGACGAGTTATAAAAAAATGGTGTATTATTATTAGCATATTTCTTGAATGTATGAGCGAAAAATAACTAGCATTCAACAAAAAAATGTTCTATAATAATATAAACTGAATGCTTGATTTCGAGATAGGAATTACGCATTAGAGAATGAAAACTGTGTATTTCCTAAGGTGCAAGGTACAACCTTACGTTGTCTAGACTCCAGACTGAAATTTTTAGATGACTGATTTTTAACTCGATTCTCACATAATTTTCCATAAAAACTTGTACGAATAAAGGAAAATAAATGGGTTTGATGTGTAAGTGATTCGAGAGAGGAAAACGCTTTGGGTGATAACATTCAGCTACAATACCATGGTTTTCTCTTTTTTCTGCCTTGTTTTCTCTCTTATTTCGGAGGAATATTGTATATAATATTATAGCAATGTACTTATTCCCATTTTGCCAGACAACAGATCCGTATTATTACATGGTTTAGTTGTTCATTGTACGTATGTAACACAATCACACACCATGATAATAATGATTATAATCTTGTGTTTGTGTGTTTCTGCTCCGAGGAGAAATTGGTTTGTTAGGGAAAATGCCAAGCCAAAGTATGAATTACCATTACTGCACTACTACTTCTACTACTCCTGATAGTGCTCGTGCTGGTGAGGATGCAATCCATTTCAGTCAGTCAAAAAATGAGATAAATGTCCTTGTGTAACCTTTCTTTTCAAAGAGGATGATGATGGTGGCGATGGCATGTGTTGTACTCTTTCAGTGAGCTGGTTTATGCTCGTCTACAAACATTGTATGCACATTGAGCATTGTTGTTTGCGGGAATGCAAGCAAGCATTCATGTGAATGACTTTATACGAGCCTAAGTTCCTCACACGAAGCGTCTATTCCCCTCCAACTGTGTGCTTACTTATCGGGGAAACGACAAGTAGATTTCAGCGATGATGACGGTGATCAATAATAATAATGTTGCGGATTTTAAAACATCCTAACGAACTAATGCTGTATCTATATAGCGTCGAATTGCTCTTACGTCCACTGTATAATCATATATTGAACTTCTATTCTTTCATTTTACTTCTGCCGGTACTATCACGAAGATAAACTAAATACGTTCAGCAAATACTCACAACAATGACTTTGTCCGTCCGTCTGTGGAAGCTCTACAGAACATGTATTTTAACTGAGTTTCAGCAAACTTGGAAGAGGAAATCTGCCAAATTGAGGGAAACAGTATTGATAGTCATATCAGCAAAATCGCCCTATAGACCAGATTCAAGGTAATTGTTTTTCTTCGTTTCATAGATTGTTGCCAGGCTTGATACGGTGAAGATGCTTTTTGTCCCTGGAAAGGCTCCGATCTCTATTATTCATTCATTTCTTGACATCAAAGCTATTAATTAAAATTTAATATTTAAAAGGTATTTAATACTGATAGAGTAGATCAATTTCGGTGTGTCAAGGCGTTGCGATGAAATAAATGAAATTGTTCTTGTACAGCTAAAAGTTCAGCATACAGGTCCGCTGATCGTTTCTGTGTGATAAAAAAACATTTACCAAAACGCGAATGTGCAGCGAAACGAGAATAATACCTAATAATACCAACTCTAAATTGTAACGCTGCGATTTCCTACTAGCACTCTCCACTCTACGCAGTAGCAGCTTCTCTCTGGAGAAACCAGAGGTTTTCTTGAAGTTGATATAAAATGGAAAATAATAATACATAATAACAAATGCCCTGCAAAAGTAACAATTATGTTAGTTTTGTGCAAAACTCAATTTGCGCCGCCATGTGTGGGAAAGGAATGAAGGCGAAACTAGGAAAAAGAAGTGTAGATAAAATCCGGGTTTCCTCCTACGAACCACTCATTTCTGCACCTTCATCAGCACATTTCATATAAAAGGACTAAGATTGGAGGCATGTAGCACTGTTCCATCAAGATAATGTGCAGACATACTGTGTAATGTCTAGGCTTCCCTCGTTTTTGTGCTGATATATTATTTATCTGGTTGTGGATATGGCAGGCTTTTCAAAATTGTGTTCGTACGTGTATGAATAATTTTCCACAGGAATTTCTTTCTTTTGAAACCCTCCCTTGTCTTTCTCTTTCTTAATGATAGATTTTCCGAAATTGGTTTATATACTCATATTCTATTCTATTCTAAGATTTGGGGTTTCAAACAAGTAGTGAAACTTACCCCAACAGGCAAACATTTCTGGTCCTTAAAAAGAATGGGCATTTTAGAGTGAATTCTCTATAAGAAAGAGGACCATTGGGCCTTATATAGCTAACTCTAGGAGAGAGTCACTATCAACTGACCATAACTCCCTTGCTTTTGTCAGTCAGCTGAGTTAAGATTCCAAAGCCAAGTCACAAAGCATGATTTTACTGCGAATTTACACGATCAACTATACGTTGGAGCATTCAAATTGCCGCGTCAATGCAGTTTTTCATTGCCCTATAGTTCTATATCTGCATCTACGTTAAAATCGGGCGGTCCTTATACGGAGGTCATTTTCATGGGCCTAGATATAGCCAAATACGGTGCGACTATGAAGGGACTTTTCAAAGGATAATCGTACTGCAAGCAACCATTTTGAAGAGTTTTTATAGCTACTGCTAGTATCATGGTATTAAAATATATGAATCATTGTTGTAAAATCTAAGCAGTAAGTAACTTTCGAATATTACTGTCATATTACCTCTTGGATATTAAGGTAGGTAATCTACTTACACAGAAAAGTGTATTTAGATTACTCAAAACAAATAGTAGACTATACAAGCGAAAAACTTCAGTAAATTAATTGCGGTAAGAGTCAAAGCTTTGCATCAACAAAGCTTTTGGAAATTTCCTGCAATTTACAAGATGATTATTTTGCCCATCGCCATCGCCTCTTTATCTTGTCTTTTGAGCAGAAATGTAACTTGTAGGTATCGATGAATTTGCACTGTGAATCTGTCTAACTAACGGTCCAGTGGGTATTAACCCCTGTCAGTGGCGTTTCCGATTACATACAGAACAGTTAATGAATGTGACCACTATACTTGGAAAATCACATCGGAATATATGAAACCCACATCGGTCTGAGAGTTTACAATCCATATTCATTCGCAATTTAACTTTATAAAACGAAAAAACGAAAAGGAAGGAAAGAGGCGGAACCATTAGACTGAAATGGCATTTTTAATGAACATAATTATTTCACGGACCCACTCTTTCAGTCAGCGGGATAGAATGAAGGGCGCATGCATTGTGCCACTTTATTAGAATTTGATGTTCCTGTACTGAGCAACTATGGATTATTAGGTGGACCATCGAGAAAACAACTAAATTCAAAACACCGTCTCTGTAAGAAGAAAGCATCCAATCCAATATGTATTATAGAGTTGTGTCATGTACACAATGTAAAAAAATGGAATCGTCGTTCTGTCAGTTCGTATCCGCCATCCATAACGCTTTACCTAGCACACTATCATTAACTTCTCTTCAGGCTTTTTCTCTTTACGTGCACAAAATAATTCATTGTAATTTTTGGCAAACCGGAAAATGAGGATATGTATGTGAATGCATGCAAAAAAAAAATATTCCATTCATTTTTCTATTTTCTTGTCTGATGTATTTCAAATGGTCGCCCCTGCTAAATTGTTTAATTTGCTGGATATCTGTTTGTTTTCTTTTTCTTTCGTTTTACCTGTGCATATATGTATGTGTTTTGCACAAATAATTTTAGAAGGTGACGCCAGACCTTAATATTTATTTACCTTTCCTTTCCAGTCTATGTGCTGAGGCTCACTACATCCTGGGTTTTAGTAAAATTCAAATCCATTTTAGCACCAACCAGCAATTACCAGACGAATAGCTCTTCTTTTATAATTTCGCGTCTTTCATTTTGCGCGAACATGCGACAGCTAAACAATACGTAGCTTTCTGTATGGAGCATTGTTTTTTAGTTGCACATGGCGAGCGACTTGAATATCCGGAGTAGGTGTGAGAGTGGTAAAACTATCAAAGCTGGTGCTTTTTGTATGTTAATTTTTCAATCGTCATATTCGTCACTGTAGTGGCGCTTTACATGACATTTGTTATTTCCTTCATATATATTTTTCTTTGTTCTGGTATATTCCTCCAAGCATTAAACACAATACGAGACAATTTGCATGCTACTTGTTCCCTTTCTTCACTCGAGGTCAATTTTGGAGCGGAGTTCTTAAACCGTATTTACTCACTTTCATTTGTTACCCTAGATTTGGTCAAGACTGGGCCGATTATAACCGCCCGTAATAATATATATTCTGTCCACACATAAATAAATAAATACTCTTGGAGTGTGTATAAGCAATTTTCAATGTTCCTTTACGAATTTTTACATTTTAAAGTCGTACAAATATCAACCAAATATATGCGCGGACATTACATTTGTGTGAACAAAATTATTTCTTGTTCTTTTAAGTAGTTCTTTTATACACATCAATCGAATAATCGGAATTTTGTGCATAGACCCTAATACACCCACACCATTTTAAGAGCTCACATAAACTTGTCCTAAAGTCCTACTTACTCTGCTTCAATTTAATTTACAAGACATTTTTCTGATCCTATTAGGAAGTAAACGCCATTCAAATGTCAATTGTCAATAGAAGCGCACTAACAACTAAGTATTTGTTCTGAAAGTGGTAGATTGTAGAATGTAGTTATTATCAACTTAATTTCCCTCCGAATTCATCAGGCTCTTCTACATTTACTAGTCGTTTTAAAAGATTTTATTTTTACCCACAGAAACACTAACACATTCTTCCTTCTACTCAAAGTTAAGTTCACGTTCGGTTCGGTTTTGAGCATCTATTGTTTCTATAATTATTCCCTTGACTGGCGTCCTCCACTCTTGAAACGTCGGATTGTCATAAAGTTAACATTAGGCGAAAAATAGAAACGAGTAAGCCGTGCTTAACAACACATTTCTAACTCTCTCGGAAATTTTTTCGACTGTCAACACAAAATTGACATATTTTATCCCTTGTTAACACTTCGGTTAATGCATGTGCAAGAATTTTTTCGAGGAAAAAAATAAATGAGTATTGAGATTTTTGTTGATCAATTCATGTCAACTCATTTTACCCAGAGAAAAGAACACCAACTAATGACTAAGAATTAGGGAATTCCTCCGTACTCACTAGTTTAGTTTGAAATTAGACATGACTGTGAATGCCATAAGAATGTAAGGTACATGGTTTGGATACTTTGAGTTCTACGAAAATCCAAGTTACTATTACATTTACTCCACACGAACACTTTCTCGCTTGTAGTAAGTAAAAATGGATGAAATAGTTGTAGAAAAGAAACAAAATATGCAGTGGTAAAAGAACTGCAAAGAACGAGTGAGATCGTAATAAAAGTGAAATAGAGGACATGGCGTGAATGGAACAACAACACATTCCATCTCCTCTCACTCTTCCACTTTGCAATTGAGTAAGCACTTGTAAGGACGTGCTTCGTTTCCTGATGCATTGACGATGCGATGGTAAATACTTTCTGGTGATGATGAGGCAATGACGACAATGATCATGACAACGTGTGTGTGTGGGTCTGTATTTCTTGAATGCTACAGCATGAGCAATCATGCCTATGTATACATTATAACAGTATGAAAGGGGATAGTGTAAGAGAGAGAGAGAGAGAGTAAAAAAATCGTTTTATTGCCTAATGAGCTCAATGAGTGGAAAAATTGCTGACTTTTTCTTTAAAGAAGGTTTCAACTTGTGTGTCGCTTTCTCGTCATTATACCCGACTGCCTTCATCATCATGACTAGCCGTATTCACTAACTACACACCAAAGTCAAATTATTTTCAGTGAGCAAGTGCATCTTCATTTTTAGTGTTATTGTCAGAGATGGAATGTACTCAAGAGGGACCGAAAAGCTTCACAGTTTTTTTTTCACTGAAGAAAATGCGAAAGTTAGCATCAAAAAACTGATCTGGAATGAAAATGCGTTTTACAATACTCCGCTCGGTTTCCATTTTCCACTAACAAGAAGTAATAATGATAAAACTTTAGGCTGGTCATGTTCTAGATGCGTAATCAGTGCTTCCAAAAGTTCTTTTTAAAAAGTTAGCAAAAAGTAGCTTGATGATTTGAACGTTGCAAATGAAATGCAATTGAAAAATGGTAGTTAAACTGTAAATGACAAGTGCCGACAATGTGCCATTTGGAAGGATAAGTGAAATGTAAATAAATCCTAAAAATGTTTCCTACATAATACACATACCTTTGCAGCCATTTCGAACCAATATTTTATAAATATCGGTTCACCGTCTTTTTTTCGAGCAAATTTAAGCCGTTAATTCCATACAACTCGTTTCTTCACATTACATCACTCGTACTTTAAAATACATTGAGCAGACTTGTGTTAAGCTGAAGGAAAACCAATATTAGTAAATAAAGAAAAGGCAAAAGATAAGATTTTGAAGCAATTTTAATATGACATCATTCATACACATGTGAGCTCTGTACTCCCTTAAGATCTCAGTTATGGAAAAGTGTAGTGCATAATGTGCCATTATGGCAAATAAACAACATAAAATATTTAAACGTATGTAAAAGAAGACTCAATATAAGGTAAACAAATTGCAATAAAATATTTTTATTGGTCATGACGTATGTATTCTTTGAGAAAACTACTTAGACCTCATGATTAGTTGTAGAACGGATTCCGGTATCTCCGTCTCCATAAAGCCATATGTAGATAAAACAGGATGACGTGAAAGCTACTGACGATTAACAATTGAACACTACACTACACACTGTGCAGTTGAAATATTTTTCATTTTATGACTTCTACTTTAATATTTGGTGACATCCAGCACATGGATTGACATAAAGGGATTTTTAGTGAGAACATTATCGCACTTGTCAAAAGGAGGTGTTTGTGATTTTTGACATTTTTGTGTATACTAAAGCACAACTAATATCTTCCATCTGAGTTATTTAAATGTTCGATTTTTATGGTCGTATCCGCATATTACGTCGTATGAGGAATGCTATACTAGAGCGGCCCGAAAATGTTGATGTGATGATTGAATGGGATTGTTCCGCGTTAAAAGAGAAGCCATGCCATTACAGTTCAGTTAGGTATATTTTAACTTTTGTGAGCCAATAAAGACTCTGCTCGTATAAAACTCCATTAAATATCTACTGGTGTTTCATTCGCAGAGACAGTTAAGATCATTATAACGATTATCATTGCAGTTCTTATTATTGATTCTAACACTATTTGTGTAGTTCCTTATCCATGTTTGTTTTCTATTGCCAGTCATCCAAACCATAGCCTGAACAGGACTGTAAATTGGTTAAGAATAAGAAAGCAAGCTATTTTGCCTGGCAGAAAACTGGGCTGAATAATAAATGAAATCTCATAAAAGTCAAAAGCATTATAGAATAGACCGCGAACGAGTGGGCAAGCACACAAAAACAGCAGCAAACTACCGACGAAACGACAACAGCGACGGTTTTTGCTGGCATTGGGGTTGCTTCCTCCATTGCTAACTTACACCATTGGCAAACTGTAGTACGAAATCACAAAACGAACGAATAATAAAACGAGTAAAGTTAAAGTTTAGCCGGTAAACTTTTACCACAGAAATCTGCGTCTGTTGTAGATTTTTATAGCATTTCATTGAATCCAAGGGGGAAGGCAGAAGGCTGGGGCATAATATCATTGTGTAGAATACTGCTATTAAGCACATTTTATACCCTATTGTCAACTTTGTTTGAGAAACACTGAAATTACATAAAAGCTTTCAGGCTTACTACTGTCTCTACGCTTGTTGGGGACCAGGCAAAGGTCTGATGACAATAAAGAAAAAGAAATAAGAGAGAAGGAATAGCTGACTAAGAACCGAGAGGATTTATGTAACCGTGGATATTCGTAAATGCTTTCAAGTGTCCGAGAGTTAAAACGGAAAGCCGCAAAGCATATGACGCAAAAAACCGAATGCATCATCATATCAGCATACATTTGTCATCATATTTTCACAAAATTTATTAAACCATTACCCCGTTCTTGGTAACGGGAGAAAATGGAAGAGTAAAATGGAACAGTGTGCTTTTCTATGTATGTGGTAATAACAATATTAACGCTGTGACTTGGCTGTACTTCACAAAACTTCTAGACACATGCAAGCAGTCAGAATTTGTGTGTTTTTACAGTATGAGTTTATCACGGATTCCTTGTGCCTTTTCCTGCTGCAGAATTCCATGACATTTTATTGTTTGTTTAGATGTTTTGTTATTGCTCTTGGACATAAAAATGAAAATGAAATGACTCTTCATTCAGTTTTATGACAGATCCGGGTTGTCGTAAGCAATAATGGAGAACACAGTGAAAGATATGCACCCAGAGAAACATCGGATTGCATACGAGAATAGGAACAAGTCATGTGTGGAAACAAATGTAGTAGACGAATATGTATCAACCAAGACGATAAAAGCCAACTCGGCTAAATTTTTATGAAATAGCAGCAGAAAAATGAATATTTTTGCAGGACATGTTAGACTCAACTATGGCAACATTTGTTGTTTATTATGAAGCATAATGTCTGTAATATATTTTTTCGCGTTATGGTATTGTCAATTGTGCATGTTAGTTCGCAAGTATGCTTTCATGGCACTCCCAAGCAATTATGATGTGCATCTTTCTCTAGCTTCATAATTTATGATTACGTGTGAATTGCTTCCTGCTATGAATTTTTTTAAAGAAAAAAAATGCAAGTTTTTTTGGCTGGGTGTACTACGATTTCATTTTTGAATAATCTGTTTCGTATATATATTTAAATGTAATATTTTTAATTGTAATACATATTTGGATCACTGAACAACATAAGAATGTTATTCATAGGGATGAAATGAGTACCGAATCTGGATGAGGTATCAGGTCGAGTCCGGGACTTTTGGCAGTGCCCGTCGAGTACCGAGTGCAGGATCTCAGGCCCTAAAATTACTTAAAGATATTGGTCGATGCCGAATAAGAAATATCCTTCCTAGAATAGGTGAAATGTTTAGCTGAACATTAGCATGTTGCATATTACTTCGAAGTATGCATCTGACCTACTTCCGGAAAAAATACTCTGATATAGATATTTATCATTTATCAAACTCACCTATCATTTAAAACTGAATTTGTAGGGGAATTGGATTAGAGTGCATTTTTCCAGGCTCTTTTACGTTTTAGGGAAATAAATGTTAAGCCCAAGCGCAACTGCCTTCTGTGAGAACCCTTTTCCAATACATCGTTTATTTTAATTTAATTATTTTAACTGAGAAGCATAACTGCTTAAGAAAAAAGACAATATCAATTCTGGTTCTTAAAACATTAGAAGAAGCGTTCAAGAAAACATCTTACATGTGTAAGTACATACTGTAGTACCGCTGCAGCTCTGGATGATTTTCATATAGGGACGTTTCTTCAACAAATGAACTTTTTAATCATGATTTAATCATTATAACATATTTGAACATATCATCAAGAGGCGAAAGAAGAGAACTATTCCTTCTTATGCTATATGCTACCATGGCATTGCTCACCAGCTCGGCTATGCTATGATGTAACAGATATTCAAAGAATCTTTCTGGCATCGTATTCTTGTGTTATTTACAACTCTAGTTTTGTTTCTTTCATCATAATTTTGAACACCAATCTGTTTCGTGGTCATGTTAGCTCACCAAAAAAATCTCCAATTTTTGTGCTAGTGTTGGCTACAAACTTTCAGCTTAGATAATACAACGGAGGCGAATGATAAAAATGGGATATGAATTCACTACAAGACATACATGGACAGAGTAAATATGTAGTACCTAGAAGCAATACCATGTGTAATACAATCTTAAATTTATCTATCTAATCTACTGCTCCTTGCTACTGCTCATTTGACTAGCTAGACAATACTTCATTGTGATCTCCGTGATCTCTTTCTCCTCTCGTTCGAATTTTCAACACACCCAAAAAGCTGCTTCGTACAAGCTAGTTTTGCTGTTTCTTGTTACCGGAGCCAAATCAAAAAGTAATAAAATTCATGTTAGTTAGTATATTGCTAACTCTGAATCAACCTTTTGCTAGATTTCGAGCCTTTCTTATCGCATGTAAGGCAGGTAGTCAAAATGGCTTGCTTTTATCGTTTCTCCATGTTCAGTTTACGTAATTGGAAGATGTGTACAGCAAGATTTGTTCTTTGATACTGTTTCTTCAGGAAAAAAGCTGGCGCGCATGGACGATTGACAGGTTCATGTTGTCCGGAGGAGTTGTGATAGGTGATTTTAACTGCTCTACTTTTTTTAAACAAAATGAACCCTGCTTGCTACGATAAGATTAACTGATGTAGTATTGCTTTTTTTGAAAAAAGTTTACCTTACTTCTGCAGCTCTAAAACTGGCTATGTCA
>VICI01002924.1:0-14854 GCA_019593645.1 Akabosia matsudoensis | reverse complement strand
CTAGTGCTTCGTGTTGCACAGTACTAGTGCTTCGTGTTGCACAGTACTAGTGCTTCGTGTTGCACAATAGTAGTGCTGCTCTGCTGCTTATGGCTTTCGCTACTTTGCAAGTGTGTACTACCGCGCTGGTTATTGCATATGATGACTAGACCATAATCAGCTTTTATTTTGGATAAAAGTATATTGACACGAAAGGTCAAGGTGTCGTAAAAATTATATTGATATTTTCTTTGTTAGATAAACTTTTATAGGTGACTTATCATTACAAAACGCCATAAACTCCCTATTCTACCCACTGAAAGTCTGCAAACTACTGACAGCAGAGGAGTGTATCAAAAGGACCCCTCTGGACTCTGCAATCCATTAATTATAGACGGATAGAATATAGAATAAACATTCCTGCTAAAGCTCTTCTACGAAATTGCCCTTCAATTATGTATAAGTTTTTAGAAAGATTTTATTATTCTATACCGCAACGCGATATCAATGTTACTAAATAAATCCTATGTACATCCTAGTAAAACCCTATTATACCATAAGACAGAAGGTAACAACATATGACCTTTTGTTCAAAATTGGAATTAATTTGGAGCAAGCTACATCATAAATGGTGAACTGATTTTGCATTTTAAGCGTCTTGCTTACCAAGTTATTTAGTATCCTCTATGGCTCGCGAAATTAAAATCGATTGTAAATGTTACAAATAGAATCACACATATACGGCTGTAGTTAAAATACAACCAGTACTAATATTTTCTTTCGAGCATACATGAGTTGTATCAAAACGTCTTTCATGTTAGCTTTAGCTACGGAATCTAAAATGGAGCAATGAGAGCAGAGCATTGCGCTAATAACACTTGTCACTTTTCTTCAATTACGAAAGGATGTGCGATGAAGGGAAAAGAAAAAGCAAACATTAAACAATACAACAACAAACAGCATTTTACAAAGAATACTTGGAATTCTTGCGATCTCTTTGTCCGTCAATTTCTCCAGCCTGATGTTCCATCATATTAATGATAATAGCACACAATCATTTCCAAACGTCTTGTGAGTGCCTTATTGTCTAGTGATCTAAATTTTCTTGGTACAATCAGTAAACCATACTATCCCAGAAATAGCGGAATTACGATCTTGCGTTCAAAGCGATGTTTTGTTGATCGTAGGCTTCTTCACAAGCTGAAGTCAACGGACAATTTCATAAGACATCAAGAGCATTAATGTGATTTGATCTGGGTGTTTGATGCAATTCTACTCTGATATATAATGTCATTATACGGCAACAATGGACAGACCTATCCAACAGATGGACAGACAAAAAAACTCATAATATGAAGAACAACTAACTTTTGTTACCTAATAAAATGCGCTCCCTTCTGAGAGTCTACTTTCCTTGGCTTAATGTTTTGCTGACGCTGCCGTTGTTTTTCCCCTTAATTATCATCAGCTATTTTTTTCTGGCAAACCGAGTTTCTGTTTCTCTCACTTCAATAAATCTCGACACTTTGTACTAACGCATGCAACGCACACATTGAGGAACAAACCAAAGTTTCATTGCACACGCACTCCATTCGCAAACACTATAAACGCTTTTCAACTGAAGCTTCAACTATTTACCTCTTTTTAGCTATTACGAATTCTTGGTGGAAACCATGTTTGTTTTTACTTTCCAAATTAAGACAACTTTGTTGGCAAAAAAGAGTTGTCGAATGATGTCTTGTATTGTGTGTGGAGCATAAATAAGTGGGAAGAAAAGGCTGCTTAGAGGTTTTCCAGGGAACGACACAAACCAAACAATGTAATTGTATTTATGGCTGTTCCACTTTCTTTGGTATGTTTAATGACGTGGGGTTTACTGTTTAGACCCACTACCGCATCCTTTCCTTATCACACGAACGTCAAACTTCAATAATGATTTTTTTTTTCGTCATTTCAATGACTTTTCAAGATGTTGCTTCATACATGTAAGTTTCTTAAAAACTTGTGTAGGTGTCTTAAAGGTTAAAGGCTATTCCGCTGAGTTGTATAAAAAATAATATAAAACACAGAACACAGATAAATGTTATTCTAAAGCTTAGCTTCCAACATTTGTCCCTTATCTTTGACAATAATTTCTATTCAAAAAGCAAAGAAGACTTGGAATTCTTGGAAACTCAGGGACGATATGTTTGCATAGAGTTTTTTTTCTTCTCCGGAGCATTTTATTTTTGGACTTGCCTAGCTGCTATTCCTATTTCAGAGCATTAGGCCTCGAAGGCAGATTGCAATTTCTCAATGACAAAACATTTCATGAAAACAAGATAATGTGTTCTCCGACACGTCGTTTAGAAGAGGAGTTGGCTTTCACTTGATGTCGGGCTTTATTGTGCCTCAAAAACGAGCAGTTTCCAGACTGGAGGCGTACTGTTGTGATTATTAGTTTGAAATTTTCTTTTTCCCTGGAGAGGCTCATGGAAAAATCCTACAGATAACCATACTGAATAGCTCAAGGTCAAGATTACACTTTTCCAAACTACTCAAGAGTGATACATGCTGTTAAAATGAAACGCGTGAGTTTGCATGGAGCGCTAGAAAAAATCTCCTTTGCATACAACACAAAATTCCACCACGAAAGGCTGTCGCTAAAGTGGTTCTACTTGAATTTATCCGACCCTTCGCACGTTAACAAACTGTTGTATCCTCCTGTACGCTTTTGAATAAATTGTCGAATATCGTATTGTTTCATTGTCACCATTCATGTCCTCTTCCAATTTAAGAAACCATACATTTTCCAAGTTTGGGAGCAGTGAATTCTCCGAAGTTTTCTTACGAACTTCTTAGCAAAAAGCAGTTCCACAGTGTAGCTCTTACATGAACAACACGCTATTGTTGAGAGCCTTTTGTAAATTTCAGCGAGCTGCAATGGGATTAATCAATCTTCATTAGTACTCTTGTAAACTTTTTAATATTATCGATTTGGTTCTTACAGGAGTAGTAGATGTACTTACAGATAGCTTTCGTAAATAAATTCTCAAACAACGCCAGTGGAACCAAAAACTTCAATCTAATAAAGGTTGCCTTTGTCCATCCCATGAATTTAAGGCAAAATTAAAATCTCTGTTTAGGCCTTGGGTACATCACGCATTCCGGTAGCTCAAAAGCATAGACCGGTTAAAAAAAATCAATTCAAAGGTAAATTCGTTCACTTGTTACATGTTGAAGTGTTCATGAACGTTTGACTTTCATTGAAGGTTCATACTTCACACATCTTTGCTTCCTGGCGGACGTTGCTACTAACATATTGATAGTCGTTTTCTACTAATTTTACTGTTGGTGTTTATTTTATCGTTTCAAACTCCATTTTTTAAACTTAGTAATTATAGTCCTATATGATTGTGAGAGTAATGAATAGGAAGTCAATTTTTTATTTACGGCGTTTTTTTATTTTATTTAGTAGATTCGAAATTGATAGTTCGTTTACAAAGTCTTGTCACGATATTTCACTTTTTACCTCGTATAGGTGCCCATTGCCAAAAGACATGCACATCATTTGTAAACGTGGGATTATTTTAAGCAGGAAATTTTCATGAATTCCGGAATTCAAAATTGCGAAAAACATGGTCATATGCTGGAAAAGAGTGCTCGGTAGAACAAAAGAAGGTATGCTAACCACTACTGCGTGGGAAGATGTGTTTTCTGCCGTTGTTGGTGCCTAGTTTAGTTCACATATGATTTACAAGGGTCTATGAGTAGTCCTTAATGCTTGGAAACTACAAAAAACTAACGGTATAGTAGTTTTTCTGAAAGTAATGGACTTTACGATGAGCCTGGTATTTTGAACGATGTATTTATATATTTGAAAATGAACTTACATGCCGATGCCAAACCATACAAATGTTTGTACTCTGATTTAAAATTTAATGAGAGAAATGTCCGACAAGGTTTTCGTTAGTTTCCTTTTTGGCATGAACGATATGGGAACTTTTTCACATTGCATGGAATAGTCAATGATAATAAAGTCGAAAATTCAAATTCATGGTAAAAAATAGCTTTGAATTACAATAACACAATCTTCATATATTTTATTCAATACCTTTTGTCCACGTTTTGCACGATCATCCATACTCCACACAGTTGAAATATTTTAATAATTGTTTATCTGAATGATTACATTTTCTTACACTGAAAAAGGAGAAAGTAAATATGTAGATAAATATTTGTACATTACATCTACGCGTTCCATCTCCAATACTCATGCTATGATATACAAATGTATATTAAATTTGCTCTTAACATTACCGTATTTAATAATTTAGTTACAAACTAACTAGATATTAAAAATCACAGCATCACTTAAAATCTCCTTTTAAAACTTTGTATACAATTCGACAACGTGTGTACGCAATATACATCTGACCAATATCTAATTATGTGACATTATTTAGCCAGATTAGTAACAGCAAATGAATTGCAAGAAATGACATTAAAATACACTTGTCGCACTTACCCAAGTACTTATCTATAAAATCTCTTCTACAAAGTCTACTCTTTGGTAAATGCAGATACATCGATTTTTTGTAAAGAAACACAATTCTAGGTAACAGATTTTTTGAAATATACAATCAAGACAAAATACTGGCAATGATCATTCGATGTAGGTATATATTTTGGGACTCTCCGGATTGTTACAGAAATCCTTATACTGCTAATGGAAGCTACCTAATATATGCCTTAAAAATGTGTACGCATCCCTAAATCGAGATTACTTTAATTTGTTCTTAATTAGTTTACATACGCATTTGCAATATCATTTTTAATATGTAAAATGTATGTTTGTGACAAGGGTACTTACTTTCGTTGCTTTTACCTGAAATCGTTGAAAAAATTACAAACCAAACATCTTCGTTTCCTGTTTTTAAAAGCGATCTACCAATTAGGTTACATCCCTACGTGTATGGGATCCGTAAACGAGAATTTGTTGACGTGAATTTAAAATTGACTTCATTAAACAAACACGTATTATGTTCAAAATTGAAATATACCTTAGGCGATAATGGATTAAAAGCAAAAATGCTTGGAAGGCTTTAAATTGGCTGTATAAATATTCGTGATGTTAGTCTATCTACACAATTGTTAACAATACCTATTCTATCCCTCTAACTCATATAGCATCCACTGTAAAACAGGAATACAATGTTACCGTTACACCCTTACTGGGTGGATTTAGGAGGGACAGCAGTCTCCAACTTTCAAAGAAACATGGTGACATAATTCACACTGTTTACTTTTTCATACTTACCGTTTAGAAAATGTTCAGTGTACAGCATACCGATTTAGGTACATTATATCAATGTATTCATATGTACAGCACTTTATGTACAACACAAACGCGACCTTAAATTTGCAAACACGTCATACCCGAGGATGATTGATTACGAAATCCGCTTTCAGTGAGAAGGAATCCTTAAATATACCTAAAGACATATATGTACAATTCATCTAGTTTCTATCTAACTTATTTCCCAACAGGTCCTTCCAAGCAAGTTGATTCTATAGTAAACCAGTTTTTAACCCCTTTTCAAATATTTTATTAAAGGGTAATACGCGTACGTTATGTCGTCGTATGTACTTCATCTTTGGAAAGTATTTTTGTAGTCCATATAATAAAACGCTTCCATAATCCATAAAAATCCACAAGCAGTAAACGTACAATTAACTAACTGTTTACGGTATATTTTTCTGTCTGTTGGTATATGTACACATGTAAATTGTTCGCAGGTTTTGTCCTCATTCTTTTCCTTTCGCTTTGTAATCACTCCGCCGTTCTTTATGCAAACATATTTGCATTAAAATAGCTCACAAATCCTCTAAAACCAACAGCTTCGAAGCATTTTGGCATTTGCACAGGTAGTACCGATGTAGGATTTGGGCCTATACAGTCCCCGGTCTGCTTTACATACTACTTTCTCTCAGGTTTTAGAGATCTATCAGCAGGAGAAAGGCGAATAGGAGAAGAGTAAATTACGTTTGAAAAAATTCGATTCATCTCAGCCGTGTAGTCTGTAAACCACGTTAACAGTACAAAAAGTTGCATACGATATTTTGTCTGTACAGTTTTTCCTATAATTAAATTTCGTGCCTGATTCCCATTGTAATTGTTACTTTGTGCCATTATTACTTTTGACGCAGTCAGACCGGATTTAAATGGCAAATATCCAAAACTTTATCATGCTCTCCATTTCAATCGATTGTACTTCACGATTTCTTGCCAAAAATGTTGAGATATGAGATAATAACCAGTTTTAAATCACCACCAACTGCAACGCGATACATACACTTAAGTAGCTGATAACTGCCACACAACTCTGTGAATACTTACTTAAAATATATACATGCTTTATAAGTGCGCTGTATCACGTACACTCCCCTAATGGTACCTACCTAATTGTATACTAAACCGCCTAAGGGAACAACTATAAAATATGATCCGTGTTTTTATTTCAAAACGACTTACATATTTGTGCTCTGTCAATAACGCTAAATTCAGTGATGTGTCGTAAATTTTCTATTCACATACGTTAGTTACATTACATTACCTCATTTTCGCGGATCAAAACTGTTAATATGCCTATCTATACTTGATTATGTCCATACAATGCACAGCGCGAGACATTTATTTACATATCCGCAGACTTGGAATACACACTCGTCTTCTGTGCTCTTTTGCTCGGAAACGGCACAACTTCTCAATTTGCTTTCCCACAAAACATTTTTAATATTTTTTTTTCATAAAAAACTAACTTTATTTTCAGTTGAGTGCTTTTTGAAGGAAAACACAGTGGAGAGACTCATAGCAATTTATATTCCCATTGGCATTATTTCATCTCGTTACGGTTTGTTCTACGTGAAAATTGTAGGAACGGCAATAGGAGCTAGGAAGATTTGCTTGTCTGCAAGCAGCATTACTATTAATATTGTTTGTGGTTGGTGCGATATAATATTCTAGTGATGATGGTGGTAACGTTCCCGGGTGTTGTAACAGTCTTTTTACTAGCAGCTGCGGAAGACAGTCTGCCTCTTCCGTTTTGCTCGTCAAAGAAAACAATGCGAAAAAGGAAGTCTTACTCGTATTCATTGTTGATTTTGTTGTACTAGAAGCAGCAAAATCTGTAGTCGTTGAAGTTATAATGGTCGGCATAATTCCAGTGGTAACATTGAATAAGAAAGCTATGACAAAAGAAGGGAGACATTTCACCAAGCCTCCGTGGGTGGCTGGGGAATCAGTGTGAGAGTAAGCTAAAGGGAATACGACAGAGAGGCTAAATACTAGAGATGAGTTAGTTTCCTTTCTCCAAAGTACTATCGTTGAAACTATTACAGCTACGTGTACTAAAACAACTGAAGGAGATGCATGTGAAACTAGAATACATGTAAATAACCGTTGCGAGTTGCTTAATGTAAAGTTGATGTCATCCTCTTCAAGGACAGAGGGAATTTGAGAAGGGAAGCCCGTCAGGGTTGGATTATTCATTACGATAACAGGAGAATTAATGAATCTCGTGTAGGCCTTTGGAAAGGTCACAGCACAAGAAGGAAACGGAGGTAATGGTGATGACGACGATGAAAACTTGAAGGAGAAAGTGGTCAACTCCACGGTGTTGCACTTACTCTTCTTGACAGATTGAGAAGCAACACCTGAAGCGATCTTTGTACAGGTTCCACTACCTTTATCTTTCATTGTGTATTTCGCATTCACGTCAGGCATCCTAACTTTTTCTTTCATTTCAACTGATATTTTAGTATTAGCATTTCTCGGGTTAGGATTATCGTGTAGTTGAGGCTTAGCACAGGAAACAACCTCATCATCAACCCACTGTCTTTCATGCGAATCCCATTTCGGATGAAAATTGACTTTGACTTGCTGCTCCTTCCATTTCATCATAACTGACACAATTCCCTGTCCTTCGATAACTCTACCAGGAGGAGTTGTACCAACCCAAGACCTGTTTATGCGGTTTTCACTTTGGCTGCCCTGATCTACTTTTCTGTCATAGTCTCGTGTTGATTTTCTCTTTGTATCGTCTACCTTTATTTTATCTTCTCTTTCCCCTACCTCATTGCCAATTTGCCTCGGGTAGCAATACTCATATGCATTATTTGAGAGTAGCAAACGTCGGCTCAACCCTGTGCTAAGAGGATACTCAGACAGACGGCTACCAGGCATTTCCAGTGACATGGACTCAATATTATGGGACTCTCCAAACCCACTGCCACTGTATCTTGCAGTCCGTGGCTTCTTGAGATTTGATTTAGAAGACCAACACCCGACAGCCTTTTGGTTCATTTCAAGAAGAGGTAAAATGCAAAAAATTGCTTTAACAGAATTGGTTTCACTCTTATCAAAATCGCTTTCCTCTTCGCATCCGTGAGAATTCTGCTTCTTTTCGTAATCATTACTCACGTCTCTGCCAAAATCCTCACAAAGTTTCCTCACCAGTTGTAGATAGAGAAGATGATAACTGGGAGTCGGCTCACTCGCTAGGTTTCTTGTACAAACTCTTTGTTCAGCTTTCTCCATAAAGCAAAGTTTTCGTTGTTTGTCCAAGCCCTTTCTTGGAACACCGCTATTGCACCGCTTTTGTTGATTTTTTCTCTCTCTGCCTTGTTTGTACTGATGATAAAGATGATTACGATGTTGTTGTAAGTGGAACAAGTTTTGTTGGCTTTGATTTGTGGTGGAGAGCCAAGTTGTCAGCAAGAATACTACGAAGCCAGAGACAAAAAGGAGCGGCACAGAGAAGCTTGATACAACTCTAGAGGAATGACTTCGGCTTCCATGTTGCATTGCTGCCGGTTTCTCTCCTGTTAATGAAAATAAATGGGTTTAGTAAATGCCATCAAAATGTCATTCGTCTTATTTGAAAGAGAAAATAATCCTTTCACATTTCCATTGCACACTCTCACAAGTCAATGTTGCAGTTTGTCCAACTTGCAATAGAAACAAAATACTGCTTTTTTTTATATACACAACAAAAACTTATTTTATAATCCCTCTACAATTTTCAGAGAAGATGTGATTATAGTTTATAGAATGCAGCCAACTGTCCATTCTTAGAGAGTTTGAAAATTTTGGGCGTGACACGAAACTTTCCAAACTCTACTGTTGAACATTCATATTCATTCAGACACTTCTGAAGTTCGTGACAACCCTTAAAGTTTTACCAAGAACTTAATTATTGATACACAGTGACGTGATAAAACGTGCCGGCACGTGTTAACATTCAAAAATCATTAGGAAAAAGCAATGAGTTATTATAGCTAGCTGCTAAATGCAAAAAGAACTAGTTATTCATAGCTCCTATATCATTCGCCGAACGAGTTCTGTAGTGAATTCTAAAACTGGAACAGTGGAATAAACCTGATATTATCTCGCATTCAGCTGATGACTAGCGATAAAGTGTGGCCTCATGTATCTCATCATGATTATGCTATTTTGCTCCTGATTTTGCTTCTGGTATGCTAATATGATATCTAATGTATGTATGTATCATGGAAAATAAGTTTAGATAGCCAGATGCATATATCTTTATACACATGAGAACTGTAGTTTCTAGAGACTATATAACCAGCAAAATAGTTTTTACTTGTCTTCTCCTCTCTTCTCTTTTCGGAATTTCTTCGCGATCTCGTCTCACAACTTTTCTTGATGTGATGCCTTCACGCGCTTTGCATTGACTCGTGTGAGCTGAGCCTTCACCAAAAAGGACATGACAAGAACTCGCAATAGGAAAAAAATCATAGTCGTAAAGTTTAAGTGGTATAACCCTGTGAAGAGGAGAAAATAGTAAGATATTTTCGGGCGTCTTTTCCCTTCTTGAAAAAAAAACTTGAACGAACGTGCAGGGATTGGCAATTACCAAATACATTATGGAACTTTAATGTACGAGCCATATCAAAGTCTTCTCAGTGACATGAATGTTGAAGGCAGACAAGTTTTTAAGTTCAAGTATGGTGGCATCACTGCTATACTCTTCCCTTTTATTTTCACCACAAGTCTTCTACAGCATTATATAGGTATGTACAATATGACACCGATTATAGCCAAGTGTTATTTTACGATGCGAAAGAGTTGCGATTTCTCAGGGAGCTTGTGAAAAAGGAAAATCTCTTGTTATTTAGCCCCCTTGTTTGCATGAGATTTTTTTTCCTCTCGTAAATGCAAACAGAATAAAAAAATATGCCAAGTATTTTTCCATTCAAAGCGCAGATTATGCGCTTGTGAGAGAACGGATTCTTGATTGACTCAAACTGTGTGATTCTACTTTTTAATGTTGCATCATGTTCTTCTGGTTGAGTAAACAAGAATGACGCTACACCTACTTTTTTTCTCGTGGCGCACATTTAGTATTTAGTCCACATAGGGTTTCGTAAACGTAAACATATTTTTATTTTTTGTTGCTTTTTGTATCATCCCTTCAGAGACAACCAATTAAGTAGAACTGTGTCTGCCATGCTTTGATGTTTCGCACATAAAATATTTTGAGTATTTCTACTACACCATATGTTGTTGTAAACTATGTATGATCCTTCGAAGAAGATTTTACTGCATGTATTTTCAAAATGGGTGCATGTGCTTAGTAACCTATGACCAAGCACGACTTGGTCTAAAGTTGGAAAAAGAACCGAGGTAATATTTTTCTAGTTAAAAATCTCCTTGACCTATATTTCCTTACAAGAGTTTATTTTATTCATTGGGCTTGAAAGGTAGCATTTGAAAACAAGTTTCAAGTTCAGGAGAAAGTGAAAAGGGAAAATTTTAATGGGATTGTCTTCTATAAATTGAGGTTCGTGTGCGTTGTTCCAGAAAAAAAATATGTTCAAGGAGAGAGAGAGAGAGATACTTTAAAAACAATTAGTGCAGATAATAACTTTCCCCTTTGAGCTATGAAATAATAATGAAAAGGAGTAGTCTATAAATGAGGAAATTAACTTGGGTAAAAAGTTGAAGAGGTATTTTATAAAAACTGTTACAACTTTTTTTTTGAAAGGAAAGCGCGCAATTGTTAAAAATAGCTTTGTGCATTATGTACTTGACAATTACCGACTTTTCCTACTGGAGTTCGACGGTATTTTGATAGAACTAATTTTTGATGACATCGGGAATTTTTCGTGCTTTAACAGTGTTCTGATTAAAACTTTTCAAATTCTAGCCAAGCTTGTAAATTAACAACTTTGGGTTTTACATATTGAAAACTTTGGCAATGTGTTACGCCGAACTTTTCAAATATGAAGAAACATCACAAGAAAATGGTGACTGCAATTAGAAAAATTCTTCGTCGCTGAGTACACTTAGATTCATGAATTTTAAAATATATTCACCGAAAAATTTACATACTTGATAGTATTAAAGATTGTTTAAAGGTTTAGTTGATATCCGAATTCACACATAACTTTATCGATAAGTAAGCGCGTGGCAATGGTAATGATAACGCTTGAGTTCATCCACGACGGCCATGAACGACTCAAG
The DNA here is from genome assembly GCA_019593645.1 of Akabosia matsudoensis. Classification (NCBI taxonomy): domain Eukaryota; kingdom Metazoa; phylum Arthropoda; class Collembola; order Entomobryomorpha; family Paronellidae; genus Akabosia; species Akabosia matsudoensis. The sequence goes on along the minus strand of VICI01002924.1, from coordinate 3,348 downwards.
TCATAAAAATTCATGCAACTATTCTAAGAATGATAAGAAACAAAGTTCTCCATACTTACCGTTAAGAATGTGAACAGAAATGCTTGTAGGTCGGGCATTAGATGGGGTACATGTGTAATTTCCAGAGTCTGATTTTTGTGCATCTTGGATTGTAAGTATACTTTTCTCCGAGTCACTGCTTACTTGTACACCCCGAACTTTATCATAGTTTATCATACGGTCATTATGATACCAAAAGACGTAAACTGGCGGTTCTGTGCTATCTCGGAGCACGCATACGAGCTCAAACGTACTCCCACTGCGGACATGTTTATCTGGTTCCCCAAGAATCTCCGCTTTCGCTTCTGGAATTTAAAAAAATCATTATTAGATCATATTAAGCACAATTCACATGTTGACATTGGTAAATGACAGTATAATGCAAATTATGTAAATTTTGTCATAAAGGATGCACGGAGGTAATAAACGTAGCTAATGAATAGGTTTTTTTTCTCCACGCACTTCTCTACTTACGGATTTTTGAAAAGTTTCTTCTCAGCAATCCCCGTTAAAAAAGAAAATAGGAAGCATGAAGAATACACAGAGGCTTCATAGCATTTATTACCATGAAATGTTAGTAGCACGGAAGGAATTAACATCTGTCAAACTTGTGCCTAGATCTAGATTAATTATCAGACAATCCATAAATTATTCATGTCCGACAGATAATGTTGGCACTCAATAAGCAAGGAGTCTTAAATGCAGGCAACCTTCCAAAAAAGATATCTCTACTGCTTGACTTAATGGCTCATTATGAAAAATTTAATATGCATTGTTATATTCTAAGATTTTCAACTTGACGGTGAGGAAAGAGTCCTTTGTAAAGAATAGAGATTCGTATGGGTTCACTTGGGTTTTACTGTACCATATAAGGCATTCCCATCATCATAATAACTTGAAATCTTCCCGTCTATATTAGAAGGACTGAACAACAAAGCAAGGCCAAAACAATAGACAACTCGCTTTGCGACATCAGTCGGAAGTTACTATGTTATGCTGAAACTGATCCATGATGTTCGTCTTCAAAAGAAACAATGATAACATTGTATTTGAAATTTTATTGCTATACAAGGTGTTTCAGAAGCAGCAGGCTCACAAGTTTACAGTCACTTGACTCGACAAAAAAATTTATTAGAAGCGAATTGCGGCAAAGGCACCCGCAATAGCCTTAATAAATGAATTTATCATAGGTGAAAGTATAATTTCCTACACTATACCTTCATGAATTTTCCATTTTGTGCACGCAAATATTACATGCGTCAATCTACCAACTCGTCTCATCTAGTGATAGATTACACTGGTCTAGTACGCATGATTTGAACATGCCCTTGTTACAATAGAGTAACTAAAATAGGTTCTTTTACCAAAATTGAGAGGCATTTCGTCGGTGTCCTTACGCTTGTCACAAAGTAAATGTTTTTATTTTCTCGAGTACGCGAAGTAATGGCAAGTAAATTGGGACTAAAACAAAAAAAATACTTGACAAGAGTGTGTGCCGTAGTTTTCAGCCACTGTTTTGAGTCATTACAATTCCTCAATTCCTCAATTGTATGTTACTTCCTCTATGGCTGTTTCCTTCAAGCCAACACTGCACTGACATCAAAGGAAATTGAAATGAATTAATGGGAAGTGCATTGGTGCGAAATTCCAGAAGGAAACAAGAACAAGACGACCGGAAAGAGAACTAAACTTTTCCTTCCACTATTACTCTAACGTTAGTGAAGACATTGTCATTGTGGTAGTGGCATTTCAAATACGTGCTTTAACATTGAATTCCAGGGATTACAGTTACTTACTGCAACATATTATAACACTTTACGGGAGAACATCTACCTATAAGCTGCCGATGCAAGTTCTAAATCGAAGGGGAGACAAAAAGTTCTGCAATCATCTTAATGGCTTTCTACGCAGAATGTATAATTTATCATTGTGAAATGTTTGTCTCCGCCCATTCTAAAGAAAATTACAAAGGAGCTTAATGTGTTCAATTCTTTAACTGTAACACTTTCGAAGCTACGAGCACAATGGTTTTTGGGTGTACCATTAAAAGCGTTATGCGTTTAGTTTAATTGCTCGATGCTATTATTTCATTACAAAGGTTCTTCTGTGCAAAAACCCATTCGATACCATTTTCAGTGAATGCCGAAAGACCGTTACAAGGACGGTTACATTTTAATTAAGTGTTTTATACTCCTGACAGCGAACAGTTTTTCATAGGGCACAGCTCACATTTTGTTCCATTGAATATTTTCATATATAGGAAATGATCGCCTGTACAATTTTGCACTAGATTGCTCTATCACCTCAAGGCGGCACTGTAGACCACTCAACCCTGCACAGCAGCTTATACTCGGAAAAAGCCATGCTGGTTGAAATTCAAAATCCGCAACGGGAGGTTCAAGGTCTAAATTATGAATTAATATAAAAAATATAGTTAATTTTAGTAAACAGCCTTACTGTAACAAGACTAACGTTTTCGGTCCTCCTAACAAAACTACTCCATTTTCCAAGAAAACATCAAGAAATGCAATAACGAAAACATGAAAACATTGAACCTGAATATTTGTAGCGAAAATTAGTTTTCTATGACTGATTGCTCTGACCTTAAAACTTTTGACTGACATTTTACATAAAAGCAATTTGAGAAAAGTCCAATGTTCACGCAGAAATGCTTTACCCAACAATTTCAGGGCGTTACAAAAATTAGCTTTGGTGATGGCGTATAACCTGTATAGTTAATGCTGTACCTATACACTTCATATTTATTTAGTTCTGCGACCAGAGTTAATCCTCAACACACCAAAAAACGACTTTAATGAAGACGAATCGAACTTGAGTACACGCTCTCTTTCTATATGGCTTTGATTTCAATAAATAGTCGACATGAGATCATTGCTACTTTTTTCAAACAATTTAAAAGTGCTATAACACGTACGGTATGCTCAATATTTCATAAAAGAGCTGAAAAAAGTTATGAAACTAATTTTGAAAGTCACGTCATTTTAATTGCACTTCAAAGCGGACTAGCTGCTTTAACTTTAAGCCTCATTATAATTCGTTTTTACGACGTTATTTTATGTCATTCCTTTACGTTTTGCCGGGTCTTTGCTTTCACTCAAATTCTTAAAAATATTTTCTCATCAAACCAGTATCAACATCAAGTTGTTAACACTTTACCTCCGCCACACCTTGTCCTACCGATGACAACTGCGACGTAGAAAATATCATTATAGATGTCACATGAAAGGCAATCTAGTCTATTAAATCGTCCGATCCTTGGCTGTCGTCGGGCTTGTTGACACTTTATGT
>VICI01002923.1:0-14865 GCA_019593645.1 Akabosia matsudoensis | reverse complement strand
GGCTTATTTTGTTTATCGATATCTCTGGCGTTTAGGATTTTAACGTCTTTTTATATGGTGGCCAATGCAGGGTTAACTTTAAAAGAAAGAATCTTTATTTCGTTGGCGTGGCTGCCAAAAGCAACTGTTCAAGCTGCAATTGGACCTGTCGCATATGACCTCGCGCGACAGTTAAATGCAGGACCTGAACAGGAACGGTTAGGATTAGAGGTATTGACGATAGCTGTGCTGTCTATACTAATTACAGCTCCAGTTGGAGCTGTCGCTATTATGCTGGGAGGACCAAGACTTTTATCATGTGATACTGGAAGCTCTCACGCTTCCGAAGAAGATATGACAGGAGTGAGAGAAGTTCCTGATACCAAATCGCTGACAATTGGAAGGTCACCTTTGCGTAACGGTAACGGAGGTTTTGAAAGCATCGTTTTAGAAGATGAATTACAAGAAAACAAATGATTGACGAAAGTTGACGATGTACTGGTGAACTGTGCATGTATTTTCAAGCGTTTTATTGACTGGAACTTGTATAGCTTTTTTCAGTAAAATGGATCTGTATCATGAAAAGTACATACTTGAACGTAAAAGTGAAAGTATGATGACATGACCAAACACAAAAGTTATTTTTTAACAATTATTTGTATTATATTTATCCAAATATGAAATAAAATTGACAAATCTTCGTTATAAATCTATTATATTCATTCACTTGATGTTTCATTTCTTTTGTCATGAAACCAATACACTGATGTCCAAAGGTATTTCTGCATAGACACAATACGTACAACTGGCATAATTGTGTGGACCGTGAAGCAAGTTTCTAGCTTGTCACTTGTCCAGCACAAAGCGTCCAAACATGAGGTGTTGTCCAATGACCCCTTTCTGATAGAGAAGCCATAAGAAAGACATACGCAGCGAGAACCAATGAGCCAACAGGTTTTTTCTTCATGTGAACGTGATGACTTGTGACCATCAGCTGATCATTTTATTTGCCCCTGGAAGTTGTATAACTGTTAAACAATGTTGAACCGTCCGCTGCTTTCTTCCTTTCACTCGTCAGTATTTTCTAGGGCTGCTGTCCACCACCAGTCGCTTCTGAGTGTTCTAAAAAACAAAACAAATCTTGCATCCATCAACACAAGTGGTGGTGACAACTGTAAATGCTTTAAGTCTACAGCAGTTAATTTTTTACAACAGTTTCGAAGTCAAAGTAGCAGCGCGGCTTCAGGTTCTGTGTCCAAAATGTCTGGGGATTTAAGCATTGAAAAATTCGCGCTGGATAACAAATTCAAAGGGCTGGAAAACAGCGTTTGGTTAGCACTGTTAAATAACGTCAACCAGTCTAATGAAAATTCATAGTACAATTGCTTGTGTTGAATGAATTGTTTGTATGATTTACACAGGGTTGAATTTATCGACCTAAATGCCAAATTAAATCCACTCAATCTAGGCCAGGGATTCCCTGATTTTATGCCTGCTGAAGCGGTCATCTAAGGAGTTGTCCAAGTCATGTGAAGCAGAGGCAAATCCTTTACTTCATCAATACACCAGATCAATGGTTAACTACTGGAGTAAACAAATCGTGATCGTCAATCAAATTGTCTCTACATAATGTCAAATTGTACTTTTTTGCAGGGACATCCTCGTTTGGTGAAAGCTCTCGCAAAACTCTACTCCCGCGTGATTGGCCGAGAAATAAATCCAATGACAGAGGTGATCGTGACTGGAGGTGCATATCCTTCTCTGTTTTGTGCCATAATGGCCCATGTGGGGCCAGGAGATGAGGTACCACCGTATTTAATTTTCTTTTTTTTTTTCTTTTTTTTTTTTTTTGAAAATGAGACATGTTTCATCTGAGACACTTTTGTTAATTATTAAATTATTATTTACACTATAATAGGTTATCATCATCCAACCTTTCTATGACTGTTATGAACCTCAAGTCAGAATGGCTGGAGGAACGCCGCGTTTCATTTCCCTGAAGCCATCCAGTGTTGAGGACGAAAGTAGTGCAAGCTGGAAACTAGACCCGAATGAGCTCCGCTCCCTTTTCAACTCCAAGACCAAAGCAATCATATTAAATAATCCGAATAATCCTTTAGGAAAAGTTTATACTTTGGAGGAGCTTACGGTAAAATTATACAAGTCAACAATATTATCCTTTTCAAGTATGATTTTAAGCATTTCAAACTGTTAAAACTTTTTTTTTGTAGATGATAGCTGATCTGTGCAAGGAATTTAATGTAATCGCCATTTCCGACGAAGTGTATGAATGGCTAGTCTACGAAGGAAACGAACATATTCGTATAGCCAGTTTTGGAGGGCATGTGGGACAGAACAATAACGATTGGCTCGGCAGGGAAAACATTTAGCTTGACGGGATGGAAACTAGGCTGGTCTTATGGTCCTCCTCAACTAATAAAAAACATGCAAGTTGCCCACCAAAACTCGGTTTACACTTGCCAAACTCCAGGCCAGGAAGCTTTAGCTGCAGCGCTTGAAATGGAAATAAAGAAACTTGGAACCCGTGACTCGTTCTTTTACAAGATGGTGACAGACTTAAAAGGACGGAGAGACATGATGACGAAAGCTTGCAAAGACGCCGGCATGATTGCTATTGTACCTGAAGGAGGCTATTTTATGCTTCCCGCGACTCGTTCTTTTACAAGATGGTGACAGACTTAAAAGGACGGAGAGACATGATGACGAAAGCTTGCAAAGACGCCGGCATGATTGCTATTGTACCTGAAGGAGGCTATTTTATGCTGGCTAACTGGAGACCCCTCGAGTCTAAAACGGACCTGAGCGAGGAAACAGACCCAGTTGCAGACTATCGGTTTGTCAAATGGCTGGCCAAGACATGGAAACTTTTGGGCATTCCTCCGTCCGCATTCTACTCAAAAGAGTATAAAAACGAAGCGGAAGACTATATCCGGTTTTGCTTCTACAAGAAAACAGACACCCTGCAAAAGGCAGAGGAAATTTTACGGAAATGGAAAAACTCTTCGTAACTCTTATTGTAAACTAAAGTTGTCTTTCTAGCGTAAACGTCAGTGAAACGAATATTCAAATGCTTTAAATATCTCTCTAACAATAATCATCGCCAGAAGTGTCCTCTACCTTGATGAATACATTAAATTAAATTATGTAGTTATCTAAAAAGTGTCCTCTACAAAAGCCATCTAATGAAGTGAATTTGCTCATTTTCCCCGGTGAAACCAAGTGTGATCCTTTTCAATAGTTAGTTGATAGACAAAACAATTGTTGAGTTTTCTCTAAACTACTAATTAAAACCAAAACCATAAAAAATCATTGTATTGTATCATATTTGTTGCGTACTCACACTTCTTTTATTCATTACTCGGTTCCTGAACTAATTTTCTCATATAATGTATCTTCATACATTCATCATTTTTTGGTAGTTTCCCATGGGACATGTCATTTTATCCCACGTCACTGTGCTTTGATTGATTATGATTACCATAACTTGCTACATACTTATGCAATTGGTATTCACAACGAATTTCATTCAAAATGTCAGCATTAGTCAATATCAGTCATTCTTTTAATACAGCTTCATTGTATCCTGGACTGACAAGAACTTTAGATCTGTCAAAAAAAAAACTGGAAATCTACATCAGACCAAGGCTGTGTACCTACTCGGATGGATAAAAGCACGGCCAAGTATTGAACATCTGGCTTATCATCTTTTTTCAGCTTTGCCAACGTGTTGAAGAGATATAATTTTTTTTCTAATGAATAAATTGATTATGGTATGTTGTATGTGATATAGAGACTGTGGATGTTATACCGAACGAGTGTCACTCTTAACAAAATATTCGCACGTGCAGGTAGTTTTGCAAGGTGGCCAGTGGCCAGTTTCAAGTGAAAGCAGGCGAAAGGTGCAAACCCTATTGGGAAGTAAAATGGCTCAAAAGAACGAAGAAAGCAAGGCCGTATCGAGGTTCAAAGTGGACGAAAAGTATAAAGGGCTCGAGACAAATGTCTGGTATGAACAGAAAACATTTTATTTCTACATTCGAAACACACAATAAATGGCTTCAGCACAGAAAAAAATAGTTAGCCTAAAGACGCCTTAGGCTCAAGATCAAGATCGACTTCAGCTTCAGTCACTTGAGCATCAACCATCGCCAACTCGGCCATAGCATCCTCCGTCTCCTCCTTCTCAGCGTCCTCCTCGACCAAATGTTTGGCGAGAGCTTTTTTATCCAGAAACTGCCAATTTGACAGGTCCACCTTTGTATAGTCGAAAGTATTTACCTTCTCATACTTGACCCAAGTAATTGACTCCCAGTCCCGGTTGCGGAACGCGGGATGAGATCCATTTAAAACTAAGTACTTCATCCACTTGATCTGGTCGTACTTGACTCCATTGGTTTTATCTTCAGAAGACTCAAGGTCGTAGACTTTGTTGATGATTGGAAGGGTCCGTAGGTCAAAATGTCCGACAATGATTAAATGGAACATGAGCAAAGTTGAAATCAAAACGCCCGACATGGTCAACGCAAACCTCCATATCATTCTCTGAAATTCGATGCTCTCAAGGATCTGCTTTTTAGCGTTTTTCAACCGGTTAAAGTCTTGTGGAGAGCTAAGCTCACAGTGTTCCTTGGATTCGTACGTGCAGTACTTGTAAAACTCGCTAATTACCTGACCCCGATACAGTGGGTTCGGAGTTTTTGGATCCTCGGAACCCATGATGAAATCTAGCTGAGCTACAAACAGTAGCCCTACACTGATAAGCGTGGCAGTTCTCATTGTTGCTCGATAGGGGATAAGCACAGACAACCGCATGTGCATGGATAACCGGAGACGTTTTCAATATATTATGGGAAAATTTGAAGCTTCTATTTGAAAAAAATAATCTTGTGAGAAATCGAATGTTTCTTAGGATTCATATAAATGGCCTGAATGATGACCTTGGAAACTGTGTCAACCTGGGCCAAGGCTTTCCCGACTTCATGCCTGCACCTCACATCGTAAAGCACTTGGAAGACATAAGCAAGCCAGACCCGGAGCTGTTCATGTTCCATCAGTATGCCCGAGCTTATGTGAGCGTTTCATCTTCTGAATTGGAATCGCACTATATTTTCTATTTGCTTTTTAAAACTCATTTTCCGAGCATTATGTTTTCATTAGGGACACTTACGCCTTGTAAAAGCCCTTGCTACGCTATACTCGTCCTTGGTTGGCCTTCCAATAGATCCTTTTGATGAAGTTCTTGTCACAGCAGGAGCCTATGGAGCTTTATTTTACACGATCATGGCAAATGTCGGTCAAGGAGATGAGGTTATCATTATTGAGCCGTTTTTCGACTGCTATGAACCTATGGTCCTTCTAGCAGGAGGAAAACCTGTTTTTGTATCTCTCAAACCAAAGAAAAGTGATACTACTTCATCCACTGACTGGGTTTTGGATATGGACGAACTGGAGAAAACATTTAATGAAAAGACAAAAGCGATTATTATTAATACACCAAATAATCCTCTGGGGAAAGTTTTCTCAAGGGACGAGCTTACGGTTAGTGTGTGACATTCTTAATAACAAGGAGGCAGAAAAATCCATACATTCTTTTCATTTTTTTAATATCTTGTAAAGACTATCGGCGATCTGTGCATCAAACACAATGTGCTAGTCATTTCCGACGAAGTTTACGAATGGATTGTGTACGACAATGAGGAACATGTCAGAATTGCTTCGCTTCCTGGCATGTGGGAGCGAACAGTGACAATTGGGTCGGCTGGAAAGACTTTTAGGTAGGTTTTGTAGCTTTTATGCTTTCTTCATTTCATTGCAGAGTTATTGACTTTCACTTATGACGTGGAAAAGTTGGTAGAAATTGATTGCTTTTTTTTCTTCTATAGCCTAACAGGGTGGAAATTAGGATGGGCATATGGCCCAGCACATTTAATACACAATCTTAAAATCGCCCATAACAATTGCATAAACATGTGCCAAACACCAGAACAGGAAGCGGTTGCACGGGCGTTGGAAAATGAAATGGACTTGATGGGAATTACAAAGAGCAAAAGTCAACCAGCCGACCCCAAGGCTACGTCATACTTTGCGGATATGCGGAAACTGTTAACGGAACGAAGGACAATTTTAGCAAATGCGATTTCGGCTGCAGGAATGATTCCTATTTTGCCCCAGGGTGGATACTTCATCATGGCAAATTGGAGTCCTTTAAGTACATCTCTTTTTAGCTTTCCCTAACACAAAAATACTTTCACTTTTAAAAGTGACTTAGTCGCGAACTTTACTTCAAAGAGAAAATAAGAGAAGGAAAAAAAGTGGATTAATTTGATTTTGTTTTTGTAGGGGAAAAGGTAGGCGCTACAACGCTGGAGAAACAAGCAAAGAACTTGGAGCCTACATTTGCTTCCTGCGATGACGTCCGTTTCACATCGTGGCTTGCTAAAGAAAAACAAGTTTTGGGTGTACCTCCCTCAGCCTTTTATTCAGTTCCGAACAAGCCCCAAGCAAAGGATTATATTCGGTTTAACTTTTATAAAAAGCTAGAAACTCTCCAAAGTGCAAAGGATAAACTTTTACTAATTTAGAAAATTAACTGCAGAAAACAGAAGAAGGAAAACAACTTTTTACTTATTTTATCAGCAACCGCAGTCTTCATCATTAATTATATATACAAAAACTGAAAATTAAATTTTGGGATGATTTGATTTTTAAGCTGAATCAATTTGCATGCCTCTGCATCTCTTTTCTCATAGATCATATCGTGATGATGATTTTTTTAAAGGATTTTTTTTTGCAAGAAGCAAAAATAATATAAAGTTCTAAAAGCAAAATAGGCATTGGGTGTTATATCCCATTCAATAACATCCACCCATCCAATCAACAACTAACAAAACAAAAACCCTTGCCAAAATCATTCCAAAAGATCAAGCCAATTATTCCTAGTCCCGGTGGGAAAATCTCAGTGGCTTCCTCCAAAACAATATGAAAGGTCATTTATTTGTTATGGGTCATTTCCCAAAGCCACCAAAGTCAAAGCACAAACTGATTTCTCCTCTGCGCCAACGGTTTATTTGAAACGATACAATACAAAGAATGTTGTTGACGATGTATACAACATCCGGATTGAGTCATTCACAAGTTCTCGGGGAAAATAGGTTCATACTGAGTCAGTCAGTTCCGTTGGGAAAACTTTGGGCTTATTGGCACTCCATCTTTTTCTCTCTTTCTCTTTATTGCATGGCAAACTATTGATTTCTGGCTTACATCTTATGAAAACCTACGTTCTCGTCTACAATTTTAAATCTAATTTGACATGCAATTTTGGAAGGTTCTTTACGGGAACGGAGCGTTTCTGATACATTGATTTTTTTGCGCAAAATGACTCATAAAATCTGGGCCACCTACTGAGACAGAGTACAAAATCAAAAAGTCTCAAGAAGAAAAAAAACTATGTATTTTTGTTTAGCATGGAAGACGGGTCCCTGTCTGCCACCTGCCCGGAACACACTTTTTTCCAAAATGGTAACAACTTGTAACATAATTGCGTTTTTAGAACAATTCAAAAGTTTTTCCCCGACTTTTTTATTCTGAAAAAAATGTAAAAACCATTCCCGAAAACATGAAACAAGTTTGTGACCGCAACACCACCCTCAAGTTTGAACTACAAAAAGCCATTATGATGATGATGACTGACTGTGCCACCATGAGTAGTTTTTTTCAGGTTTTTTTTTCTCCCGATTCCTGTAAACCTCCCTCCCAGCCCGAGTCATCGATCATGTCATGAATACAAGTGCTTCGACTTTACGGGAATCAGAAGGCGCCTTGAGAGGAAACTTTTGGCTTTTCTAAAAAGTGAAATAATGATGAAAACTTCGTTTTTTTCCGGCGAGTGCACATCCTTTTTTGACGCATGAGTTTTTATAAAAAGTCTCCCAGAGTAGAAACAAGGGTTCAGTAGTTTACGAGCATTTAAAATTAGGCAAATTAAAGCTAATTATACTAGCTTATTGTGTGCAGGGGTTACATTGAAAAACTAAGCAAACTTGAGTTTTGAACAGTTTATTTTAGTTTCCGGAATTCTACTTTCCATGTTCTGGTGATTCAGCAGCAAGTTTACGACTACTTTTCTTCTCCCAGTTCCAGTCTTGTGTCCGTGTTCAGTATCCTTTCAACAGAGTTTGGTTTGCTTGGTTGGACTTGTATAATAAAACAGCGTCAAGATGTTTAATCTACTTGAAGGCTGGAGGAACTACTACAAGCGCCCGGACATAGTCATCTTTAATCCTGTGTTCAGGATCCATTCGACCTTCACGAAGGTTATGCTCATAACGTTTTGTGTGATCATCACTTGGACTCAATTTGTTGGCAAACCGATCAGATGTATCCTTTCTGGTGTTCAAGATGATGACGTTCTAACTAAATTTATGAACACGTATTGCTGGATTACGTATACGTTCACAGTACCAGGTATTCAAGATAGTGTTTATGAAGTGGATATTACTATGCTACTTGGCCTAATATTTTTCTTCTGACAGTATTCTTAACAACGTTTAACATTTCTTTGCAGATGCATTCGACCGTCCATCGCAGGCCAAGGCCGTTCCATACCCAGGGATTGCCAACGACTACGATGACAAGTCCAGCCATAAGTACTACACTTACTACCAGTGGGTCTGCTTCGTCCTCTTCTTCCAAGCGTTGCTCTTCCACTTTCCCGAGTGGCTGTGGGCAACATGGGAGCGTAACCTGATGAAGACGATTGTCGAAGGCCTAAACGTAGGATTGCGCACGGAAGAGGAGATGAACAAGAAGAAAGCCGTTGTGATTGAATATTTGATTAGGCATTTAAATGTAAGTAGTATTTGTGGAGTTACTCATTGACAAAAATCAAGATCCGAACCCAATCTCTACGATTACTGATTACCTCGTTTCTCTGGACCCAAATAGCTACACAACTTCTACTCCTTCCGCTACTGGTTTTGCGAGTTGCTCTGCTTTGTCAACGTAGTTTTCCAGATGTTCGTAATGAATTGGTTTCTTAGTGGGGACTTCATTACCTACGGTCTGGACGTTCTCTCATTCGTTGATCAAGACCAAGAACAGAGATCTGCCCACGCAAGGAAAGCGAAGCCAGGGTAATTACTTGTAATTACTTTTTTTGGATGTCCAACCGTTTGCATCTCCAAACACATTCCATTTTTGCAATTCGCCTCATTCGTCGTCGGTATGTCGTTTGCTTGACAGAAAACAACGTTCAGGGAAACCCTATAAGTCACCATATATTGAACTACACTTTTTGTAGTTCAGGAGAATTCAGTTTCTGGTTTTCTGAAAGTGGAACTACAAGGCGCTACAATTTTTGCACGTGCACCAGTCTCAGTTTCAGACGTGCAAAGTTTGGAGTAGAATGGAGATTCACTTCCCTTGCATGGGTGACCACTTCAGATTAGTCTTTCCACGCGTCACCAAGTGTACGTTCAGAAGGTAAGTCGGCGACATTCATATTGTAATTGTAATGCGAGAAATGATGATTGTGGGCTGATGCAGGTGAATAAGTGCACACGTAACCATTAAAAATTATGTTTGTAATTATTAAAATAGGTATGGTCCATCAGCATCCATTGAGAAACTCGACGCCATGTGTATTATGCCATTGAACATTGTGAACGAAAGAATTTACATCTTCCTTTGGCTCTGGTTCATCGTTCTTGCCATCCTAACGGGCTTTGTTGTCATGTTCCGTGGAATGGTAATATTCCTGCCCAGTTTGCGCCCCAACCTGATGCACGCTCGCAATAGAATGGTGCCTGCAGCTGCCGTTGAGTCAGTTTCAAAACGCGTTTCCGTCAGTGACTGGTGGTTGCTTTACATGCTTGCCAAAAACATGGATCCTCAAATCTATACAGAGCTTATCGTCGAATTTGCGAAGAAAATTGACACAAAGACGTCAAACAAACAACTCTGAACCCGCCTCGCAAGTCCAGAAGTCTTTCTCCGATTTTTTATGCGGAAAAATCAATAGCTAACTAAAAAAACATGAAATAAGTTTGTGACCGCAACACTTTGGATTTTGTACAAAAAAAACGTCAAAAGTCATAATGAGTAGGTTCTCGTCTGTCTGTGCCACTACTAGTTCTTGCATATAGGTAACTGTCTCCCAATGTATATGCCTCCAGCACTCGTCGACCATGAACACAAATTGCTTTCACTCCACATGAAACAAAACGAGTCTTAAAAAAGTTTTTGTTTCTAACTTATTTTCGCGAGTGAAATAATGATGAAAACTTTTTTCCACCCAGTACACATCCACTTGACGTACATGGGTTTTTTGTAGTTATGAAATGTGCCCCTGAAAATAAAATCTCAATTTAATAAATTCTTCAAAAAGGTATCTTTTTTTCTCAAACTTTATTTTTCATTCGCTTTTTTTTATCATTTCCTGTAAATATTTTTATACGAAGTATATTTTTAAGAAGACTGACCAAAAAAAACAAAAAGATTTTTTTTTCACTTTCTTCTTCGTCCATGTTGGTTTTTTCTTGTAACTTTTCTCTTTTTTTATCTCGTTCTTGCTCTTCACAAATCACGGCGAGATGATAAAAAACATGATCATTAAGGGGTTCTCTTTTACTCCGTGTATATAATTAAGGTACTTTTCGAAGTATAAACTAACTTTAATTATTATAGCGATAGCAGTATTGTTTTTTATACAGTAAATAGCTCAACTAATTAGTATATATTAAATTGTAATGGATGTATATATGATGTAATAAGAAGTAAATGTACTTGTTTTTGTTTGCTTCGAGAAAGAAAACACATTTGGAGTTGATCTCGCTAAAAAAAATCTTGTACATGTCCAGAGAGAAAGAGAGACCCTTTTACAAGTTTTCACGCCTAAACTTGTTCGACAGTTTGTTTCACAAGTGATACTAATCTGATTATTATCTCGTGAGTGTACCATTTCCTTTTAATTACAGAATAAATGCTATTGTTTTCTCAGTGATATTGTATGTGATTTTTAAGAGTTACATCATTGTATACAAACTTACACGAGCAAAACCAAGTTAACTATTAAAGACACAATGACGATCAATTGTTGTATGCTATAGTAGTACACTATTGAAGTACGCCCACGAATGTAGTATATTTGCGGTGAGTACTTTTAGCGTGATTTTACAGGTGACAGGGAAAATATTCTGAAGAGAAAAATGAGGAAAAAAATAAAGCCTAATGAAACTGTCTTTCGAAGTTACACTATTCAAAAATATAAAAAAATGGTACTAAGGCAAGTTTAAAGCAAATCAGCTTGAGATTATGCTGCAACATAGAAATCATATCAAATTTGAACAGATTTTGTTAGTTTTGATTTGAAAAGTACCTTTTACATACAGAGACAAAGGTTTATATGGGGTTTTATGTTAGTAAGTAATCATAAACCTATTTCGTTTCTCATGTTGCATTACACAAAATACTATAAATCAAATAGGTATGTATAAAGCTTTTTGTTTGGAGTACTTGAGAGTAAGAAATTTAAGTCTATTGTTTTTATAAATATATCGATTATTATTTTTGCTTTTTCTACACTAAACGTTATCTTCAATATGAACAACTGGTTTCTGTTTTATATATACCAAATTACAATTTGTTCTTTCTTCTTTCTATAGAAAATATAAAACTACATCACAAAATACACGTCATCATCATTACGTTCACAACACACCCAATTAAATGGACCAAGTTGCAAAGCGCCAAAACAACAAAAAATTATAAACTCTTCCTCCATTTTTAATTGGCTTGTAAATGCCGTCACTTCTTGCTATATTAGCATCCCTACCCTTCAACCCACATTATAATTAATGTGGTAAGCATAATCGTGCGAAACACAACGAAAAATGAAACAGCAGCATCGGCAGTTCTTCCTAAGACATTTTTTCAGGCTGAGTACCCACCCTAATTAATTATACAAAACCGAGAGGAAAACGCATACCAAATACATATACGATTTTTAATCACCTGTACAGATTAAAGTCAGGAGTTTTTTTTCTTTTCCTTAACGAAAAATATTTAAAAAACAACGCAGTTTATCTTTCAGTTTTTCATACACTGACATATTGTAAGTATCTATCATTTTTAGATTTTGACACACGTAATAATCACGATTGCACACACACAGAATTTTACTGTTATATAGTTTAGCGAAATATATATTAACTGGTTTTTCCTTGTGTAACATAGTGTAGTATGAATCATTTCCTTTCAGTTGCCTACTATGCAAATATGTTTATTTTTTTTAGAAGTTGCTCTTCGAGTGAAATTCGTAAATACAAAAATCTTAGTTTTTTTATACTTAGGGTAGTATATGTGTAATGGTCTCTTGAGAACGTAAGTTGTTCTTTAATGTGATTTAGTTAAATGTTTGCAAACTGATTTCCTGTTTCATCTTGTTGTGAAATGTGAAGTATTATCCGCTCGAGAAATCGTGTTCTCTGGGGGTTTTTATGGAAGTGGGGATATAAGTTTGGAGGGTTCAGATCATTATTATTTTAGACTGAGGATGTGACTCAATGAGTGACATACCAGAGCAATGACCCGTTTCATTCCCCGGAAAAAGCTCAAAAACTAAAGACAGGATTTTTTTCCGGTTTTGTCAGTATCATTCATTTGTGTAGTAAATGCTTTGGTTTTCAATAAATTAGATAGTGAACAGGTGTATAAATTATAAAATTTGATGATGTTTATGTGTTCTTCTTAAAGTAGCAATATTCTTCATAGATTCCTTTACTTTTTGCATAATTGTACATTTGTACATACAAAGTCGTACTAGATGTTGATACACAAAAACTGTCAACATAAATTTCGTTCTTCGGGATCAAAATCGGAGCCGTCCGATTTTGCTGTCTTAATTTTTTCGTCAAATCTTATAAATTTCCGAAATGAAAGGAACTTTTTAGCTTCACTGGAATACGAATGTTTTTTTTTTTGTTCATGTAAAAACGTTAGTCAATGGATATTTCTTATGCTTATGTAGTAAATGAAACAGCGGAAATTAAATATACACTCTGTCCTGCACTGATATCCATTTTAGTAACAATTCTGTACATGCGTATTTATCTTTCAAAGCTACTCCAACTCCAGCACAATTCCAATTTTAAATATGGCTAGCAAAACTTTTTCCTGTCAAGAAAAAGACAGATATCAAGAATAATTACACAATTAATTACAATCTTCTTTCTAGCTACGTACATAACAGTGTTGAAAAAAAAAAGAAAACAAAAACGATAAAATATCTGCAGACAACTGATTATTTACCTTTAACAATTTAACCTAAATATCTATAAGTTTTTTTTTCGTGTAAATATTGTTTTTCTTTATTGTTTAATTTAAATTTGAATAATTTTTTACGGGAATAATTTGTTTACTTGGACTGTTACGCAAAAAACTCTTTCGTTTTGCCGTACGAGTTGGGTGTGCGTCTTGAGTCGTCGAGGACGTAAGATCCTTCGTCTTTTTTCCTCATGCGGTACACTATAAACATTACCAGGAGAATGGCACAAAGGAGACCTACGATTGCTCCACAAATGATTGCTGCAAACGAAGAAAAACAACAAACATGAATTAAATGATTGCACTATCCATCTTTCAAAACCATGACGGATCACGGTTGAAAAAACAAATACACATGAAAAAAAAAAAACAGAAAATCCATGAAAACTGCTAGAACGCAGAAGGGTAAAAAAGCGTGAATTTATGACGGAGGATCAAACAAGTGAAAGAAGGAAATCCTAGTAGATAAATCAATCAAGAGAAAACTGTATAAAAGGCAAGTTTAAACAAGGCGATGAAGTGGATGTGGGGAAACTGTTTAGCATAAAGAAAATACCGGAGGCGTAGACAGAATCGAGAAATACATAAACAGTGATAGATGAGTTGATTGATTTTATTATAGTGGAGTAGATTTTTTCGAGGGTTTGTTAGAAAAAAGCAAGACATGAGAAGATTGATTGTGGAGAGAAGTGGGTTGACATGAGAAAAAAATATGACTTTTGTTGGGTGATTTATTATAAGTTTGAGGTTTGTGGGTTGTAAAACGTTACCTGCAAGTATTCCTGGTTGTGAAAAAAAGGATGCTTGAGAGTCAGGCTTCGGGTGGAAAATATCTGGGGCAACGTTTTTCGGATCGTCAGTAGGTGATGGGAAGTCAATATCACTACTTCCGTCTTGGTTACCGCCACGGTTGTAAGGGTCCTCCGCCTTGGGCGTGGGTTTTGCGGCTTCTTTACTTGGCTTATTGTTATTTACAAAGTCAACGTCGTCGGGAAGTGGACTTCCATTGCCAGACCCGTACGGGCCTTCTTCTTGATCGGTGTACGGACCGTGGCCGGATCCTGCCTCGTCTTCGAGGAAAAGGTCTGAATCTATTTTTGATGACACCTATAAAACATCCAAAGAAATGACACAAACTTAACTGACAGCCCTTTCTTACAAAACTTAGCATAATAAACATTAAATCAAGTCATGTCAGTGGAATAGGGTAATAAATTCTTTGGGAAAATGGTAAACGCCTAATTATTATTATTAGCCGTCATTCAGGAAAAAGAAACTTTTCCCCCCGATTGGACTTCTCATTAAAATGAGTTAAGCAACCAATAACCTTTCTCTGGTACCATAAAATGCTCACATTTGTATGAAATCCCGATTAGTCGAGTTTACTCGTAAACATGTCACTCTTCATTGTACCAGCTATATGTATTCACAGCGCTTATTCCTCAAAGGGTTGTGAGGCAATTCAACGAAACGTTAAGATGATCGCTATTATATGCGAATTGCAGAATGAACAACCCCTAGAGCCAATCATTATAATGATTTACC
>VICI01002922.1:0-14871 GCA_019593645.1 Akabosia matsudoensis | reverse complement strand
TTGATATGTAAGGAAAAGTCAAGATGAAATTTGCTTGGAACTTACCCAAAGTACTGGGGAGGCAGTTCGAGAAAATTTGTCTAAGTGTGTCGTCCTTGATAAGTTCACCTACTTGAAGGATAACACGCTCTACAGTTGTCGAGTTGAAAAGACGATCAGATGGAGGTGGACGTGCATCAGGCACTTCAGATGCATCAAATGACGAAACTAAATAATAAACCAATTAAAACAAAATATTTCATTCCAAACGATCCAATTGAAATCCCTTAATTGTCAGTGCTTTGTTTTCTAAAGACTAATAAGCTACTGTTACCTTTGGGATGATGGGATCCACCACCTCTGAAATATAATCCATGATGATTTATTCCACGATTTGCCGGCTCTACTGCCTTTTGACCTCCTCCTCTTGGGTGGAAAACTGCCGAGGTTGCTGATACCAATAGCAGGAAGGTCAATGCTACTTGTCTCAATGAATTGCCAGCTCGTGTTGTCGACATTGTGGCTCTTTCACTTCCCTGTAAAACAATAATGAAATTACTTTATAGAATATGTGAACATGAAAGCGGCCCATTGTTTCAGTCACTATTTAAATTATCGGAGTGGGCCATACAGGGATCCATTTTCTGGTATTGTTCTATGTGCCAACACTTACGCCCTATGACATAAACAAAATCTAAAACTTGTACTATTCTGCGTGCTCTACCTTAGTGCAGCGAGAACAGTTAGATGGGAATTCTCTGTGCTGCAAACACTTCCTAGTATATGTTTGTTCGTTTTTATATCATTCAAAACTTGTAAAGTAAAGAATGATTTTTTTATGTAGTTCGTGGAAAATCTGATCATAAAAAATTTTGCATTTTGATGAGTAGTTGCCTATGTACTACCATTTTCCAGTATATACTATTGATAGGTGATACAGAATTGTACGAGAAGTTTGAAAATGTAGCTGGGCAAAAACTAAAACCTAAAATAGATCAAGCCAAAA
This sequence comes from Akabosia matsudoensis, assembly GCA_019593645.1. Classification (NCBI taxonomy): domain Eukaryota; kingdom Metazoa; phylum Arthropoda; class Collembola; order Entomobryomorpha; family Paronellidae; genus Akabosia; species Akabosia matsudoensis. The sequence goes on along the minus strand of VICI01002922.1, from coordinate 13,886 downwards.
TTAAGCTACATTATAAAGATCTCACCTAGGAAGGATGTCTTAAAGCTTGCCTCAGACAGACAGAAGTATAAATTGTTTGTTACTATTATAATTATTAATTTCCTTGTTTCTGCAATATCCAACTAATCTGCTCCGAGCCGAAAAACTATTTGGCTAAACTTAGAGTGATTTGTACTTCACTATTCAAGTGTTTGGCCAATTTTCACTCGAACAACAAAAATCTCAAAACAAATTTGTAGGCACTTCAAATTTATCGATTGGCACATTTGACATTCTTAATCAATAAAAAATTACGAAATTGTTCCTATCCGTGTCGCATGTCCGAGATCTGCAACAGTATTCCAGTATTAATGTAATGTGTAGTCAATTAGTCCCGCTTCAGTACAAACACATTTAGTTAAAGTTATATTGATACGACTTTACACGGTGCCCTTTTATAATGTACACAAAGGTGTTGTGTTACTGACAGGTATGTACATGTTATATAACGGTCCCAACACTGCGGGTACAACTTGCACGCATGTACTGAACTTTGGATAAAATCCAGAAAAGGGTTGCAGCTAGTAAGCTCATTTAGGAAAGGTTTCCTGGAATTTTTCAAGTTCAATTACCTTAAGTGTTTTAATTCATAAGTGACAGGTGACAAGATATTGTATCGCGCACGGTGCGACATGATTGTTTATCAGAAACGATTGTATGCGTAAGCTGAACTGTATGATAAAAATGGTTATTACAGATTCTCAATTCTGAGAGTGAAAGTGAACACACTCAAATGTAATTGCTTCTCAGAAGATAACCTTGATAGGCAAAGTGAAGATTTGCGCAAAATGTAGGGAATAAAAGCGTTAAAGTAAAGACTCGTTGCAATTCCTAGTTTAACCTTCCGAACTAAAATGGATAATTTCGCAAATCCATCAAACTTTAGAGAAGCATAAGGCAAAGATGAAATATATTGTTTTATTTTAACGGTAACGTGTAAGGTTGTCACCTACCTGAAATTTTTTGAAATCGTCCGGTAACGGTTCTATTGCATTCAAATCAGAAGGAATTCAATGATGAAACCAACAAATCCTGAGTTCTCAGAGAAAATTTTCTGTACTGAGCATTCCTGAAAATGAATGATGCACGAATGTAACAGTGTCACTAGCACTTTGTTGTTGTAGCGCTAATTTAAGCCCCTCACTTTCAATGATCATTGCCAGAATATTTCAACATTTAATTGCTAAATTAAACTCTTCCTCACTCTTCCATGCTCGTTGTAAATATGAAATATGTGCGCCTGTTTTAAGTAATAATTTTTGCTCAGCCTTTAGTGGCAACAGTCTCCACATTCAAATGCATGAGGCAACGTGCTCAGTGACAGAAATAGATGTTAGTTTTTGTGGCACGTTGACATGAAATTAAAAATGTTTAATCACGCGATCTGCCCAGTCAAAATGCATTCGTGGAGCACACGAACATTTGAGTTGGGAAACTTCGGGACGTGAGTATGATGGTGGTATTTTGACAGTGATGAAGGTTTCTACTCTCAACAATATCCCTGCAGAGTGCAAGATTTTTGACAATTATCAGCTACAAGTTTAATTGCTGACTTCTTTGTGGTCAACTTAGTAATGTGTGCCAATGCCAACTTAACAACAATAATGACCGACTAATTGCGAAAGGCCGAAGGTACTTGTTTACTAGCTGGCTTCATAGACCAACTGGCCCTGGTTTCAAAGTAAGCCGTTGCTCTAATATTTAACATCCTCGTCGGCGTCCATTCTTCTGGAAGGCTTTAATCCACCGAAAAATGTGCGCAATAACTTCGGGTCGATATTTAGATTAATAATTCACAGTAACTTTTCGTGTCCTCCCAACCCGTATATAAAGGTTGGACGAGTGTGGACAGAACGCGTATTTTGCGCTGATAAAAAATGGCCGAATTCATGTATGCCAACAGCATTAATCGAGTCTCCTCTTGACACAAATTATTGCAATGAACGATGCACATCTGGCAGTTTTTACCACAACAGTTCTGTTCCTATCATTGGAATTGCTTCCAGGTGAGGCATTTCCCGTTTGCTTTCTTTTTTCTACTAATGGGCGAACTTTTGTTGGCTTGGTGGAAGGCAAAACGCTTTTAATATGGGCGTCTTCGCTCTTTTTTTTACATAAAAATGCTGTCTTATGTGTTCAGACATGTTGAATGCGTGTATGCACTCAATGCTAAAATTATTATGCCATTTACAAGTCTTGCCATTTGCTACAAACTGTTTAGTTTACTTATATTCCAGCCTTTACATACTATTTATTTACTTTAGCTGTAATTTTCCTTGCTTTCCAGTTCGGGGTCGCTTCACCCAGTTTGTTTGCTGAAAAGGACGATCGCCTAACCTGGAATTTTTTACTGCGAAAAACAACAAATGAATCGCGTCACGAAAACGTTTCCAAAACTGTCTAGCTAGCGATATAAGGATATAAGAGGAAAATCATATAGGCGGTCATATGGTTTAGTCTTCTTTTGTCAGGATTTCAAAAAAAATGAGGATCAATAACGCGTACCAGTATGTGCGTTTTAATGATAGAAGCTATTGCATTCATGGATTTCTTCCAGTAATTCATACGTATGTAGCCTGAGAGTTTGAAAACAAATCTGCTAGAAACGGTTTTTAAACTTTTTCTAGGGCAGATTATTTTTTTAACGAATGAAAAGACAAGTAGTCCACAATAACTCCTTTTCGAAAAAACAAGGAAAAGTAGCTGACAAACTGTTGATCTTTTACTACGCCATTTATGACTCCGTCGCTTTGAGATCCTTTTTAAAACAAGCAAAGTACATAGTACATATGATGATGGCGCGATAAATTGTCCACGTTGTTGAGCACGTCATTGATTTTCGAGGGAATTTCCTAATTCGTTTATAGCAGAGTATTAACATTAACACTTATAATCAATGCTTGTCGCCTTCGTCAAATCAATGAATTACCAAATTACATTATTACACACTGTATGCGTATTAATGTATAGTGTATGGACGCACTTTCCTACTCCAAAGAAAAACATATCGGTACATAACACAACACACTATTTCGCTTTTGCCACATCCGGCCCTGGACTCGTATTAGTACGTTTCAATTTCAATGTAATGCGAATGCGGAGTCAAAATTTTCGATAATGAAGATAGACATTGGAAATAAGTACATTAAGTATTTGTACATATTCACCGGCTAACTGATACTGTCAGTACTAAATATTTATAACAACTAGCACAAATAGAGTGCGAAAATTTGGGGACGCATTATCATCCGTTGGCAATAAATCCCGACCACTGATCCAAGTCGATGCTTTTTTGAATTTGATACCTAGTTTACTACATACAAGCACTCTTTTCAGAGCATGGTAATTCTGAGTTGTGGTTTCTCAATGAAAAAAATAGAATCTTTTAGTGACCAACTTGAGACTGTCTTCCAGAAAAGGGATCCCTTCTCAACAAAACTTTGAAAGAATGGAACCCAATACGATATTCCTCAAATTGAGTCAGTGACAATCGAGTAAAGAGCCACGGCCTTTTGCCCGAAAGAAAATGGAGAAATCTCAGAGACGCTTGTCAACCTACACGGACTTCTTCCAGCACCGAAATTCCGCCATAATAGCATGGGCGCTTCTTATTGTAATTGGAAAGATAATTTTTGCTTGGGATATTGAAGGAATTTCATTTAATATTGTTTCTTAACGTCTTCTTTGCAGATCATGACACTAATTATTGCCATTATAAGTGCAGGATTCCTCATTAGTTTAGGAATGGAGCTAAAAGCGTACGACAAAATCAGTGCCCATGGCTTGCAAAGAGATATCAGTAAGATCTTAATTCTATTCTAAACAGTATTTTGAAATCTTATCTGAATCTTACTGTCAATGGAAAAATATTTTTGTAGAAATAGCTCTTCTAGTGTATTGCGGAGTATTGCTGATCATCTGCATATGCGATCTCATTTTCTCATTGATTTTGTACATTGGAATACAAACAGTAAACTTGCATACTTTTTATTTCTTTTGTACAAGTGGTACTGACGCTCTTAATTAAGGATTAAAAAAATGAAAATTACAGCTTAGATTATCGTACTGCATGTCCTGGCGAGGGGCAACTGTAACATCCTTGATAGCTAGTGGATTTCTTACCATCGCATTTTACACCATGGTGCACGACCCGATAATATTGCTCGGTTACGTTCCAAGTCTAATCGCAAAGCCAATCTGTTTATGGTTTGTAAACCGATTCATTCACGAGTTAGTTGGGATACGACCCTTACCTGGCTATGGATTACAACGGAAACCGACTTTTAGCTTAGATGATAAGGAGCAAATTAAACGTTCAACGACTATATTCGACATGTCTAAAGGAAAAGAATATGGAACATCGTATGTCGTAACGGCAAAAGAAAAGCCCCGACCCGAATAAGTTTAGGTGTAACGTAATTTTATTTCATAATAATAAGCAAACCGTTTCTTCCATATTATGTTTGTTTTGAAATAAAATAAAAAGAAAAACGTGAATTCAATCATGGCATAAAACATTCTATTTACTTTTTGGACAACTCGTAAGTAGTCCCACTTGGGAATCCGGAAATCCCAGCAGAAACAACTTGAGCCATGTCACTCCCAGCAGGGATAGGAATTTTCAACTTTATTTTGATTGGTTTGGGCGTGGTCGTAATGTTCAANATTTTGATTGGTTTGGGCGTGGTCGTAATGTTCAAGGCTGTCAACGCAGCATTTACTTGTGCTTGGACCATGGTCTTGGAAAGTTTCATTCCTGCAAGAGGGTACAAGTATGGATTGACCAGATATGGATTGAAAGACATTGGTAGTGTAGGATAAGGGAAATTTGGGCTAGGGGGAACAACAGGTTGCTGTACTTGTTGAGTAGTTGTTTCTACAACGGTATCGTCCGCCATTTGAGTGGTTGGAATTGGTACAGATGACTCTTCAACTTGTCGTTTGCGCAACCAATCCATGAAAAAGTCATCGTAAAACGAATCCGGATACATTTTCTTTTCAGCGTCCCAATAATTTGCAGTCGTTGCGGGAAGATCAACAGGCTTGATCTGTTTTGGAACTTTGCCTTTCCAAGATTTCTTTGGTGGAGTTGTGTAACCATCTCCTTTAGAGCTTGAACTAGGTGCCATTGGCTCTGCAGGGGGCTCATTTGCGGGTGGATCGGGTATTACATAAGGACGTAAACTTGCAGTAATAGCAGCGACATAATCTTCCAATTGCTTGTTTGTGAGCATCAGTGGAGGATTTGGCGGAAGTAAACCAGGCTGCGGTTGAGTTGCTTTTTGTTGTTTCGGAGAAGGCGTTGTTGCTTTAGACTTTCCTTTGGCATACTTCATCCACGGAAATCCTTCCGAATCGTCACTTATTGCTTTAAGAGAAAGAAAGAAATCCAGTATTTCAACTACGCACCAATATTGTAGTGTTCTCGTGGAAAAATGTGACCGTCCAAGGGAAAAGGGGATATTTTGTGCAAAAAAAGAAACGAGAAAATAGACTCGAAAGTCTTTTTTCTCTGAAAAACATGCCAATGCAAAACGGGAAAAGGAGCGAAATTTGATTCTCGAAACTTTTGCCCGCACGACTTGGCATATTTTTCAGAGGAAAACAAATTTAGCATCTATATTTTCTTGTTTCTTTTTTTTACACGACATATCCCCTTTTCCCTGGGACGGTCACAAATAATAGCATAACTTATCAAATCACATGTATAAAAACTTACTAGCTGCTGTGGGCTTTAAAGGTGTTCCTTCCGTTATGAAAACCAACGGAAGTAAAAGTATAAATATTTTCATTTTTCAAATGTTTTTGAAACGCACTCAAGAAACCACGTATGGCAATAGCGAACGACTATTCTTGAGCCCGCAAATTAAAGACGTGCAATGGACACTGATTGGAAGGATAAAACTTGTTTTTTATTCTTATGAAGCTTATAACTATTTGAGACATTTTTTTATAACGGTAAGTACATTATTATTATTTTGCTATTGAGCATTTACGTATCACATTTTCAGTCTTCTCGCAGCACGCCATATGAAGATAAACTCCCTGTAAAGCATCTTAGATATCTAAAGAGAACATTTGGAGACACAGTTTCAGTTCCAATTCCATTCAGTTTCATATAATACAAAATCTGTTAATGAGGTAGTAAAGAATCTTACAGGTAAAAGCTGCCAATAAGCAGCTGAATCCCCACAGGAAGTAGGAACATTGCCCATGGTATGGTAGTCGCTGTAGTCATATAAATGACCCCATAAATAGAGCTTGATACAAATGGCATTGCCAACTCCACACAAGTTACAAAGCTAAATAGCTTTCCATGCTCTTCTGGTTCAACACATTTGGACAATATTGATCTCATTACAGCAGTTGTAATTGCACCAAACATCTGGACACCAGCCGCTAAAGAAGATAAAACAATATTGTATAAAAAATAAATTTTTATTCCCGTCCAGCGTGATAGCAAAGACATATTGAGCTCCAAACGGCCAGTTGAAGATAACTTACACAAGTACATAAGCCACCCGGAGCTGGCAAAGATCAAGACCAAGTAGCCAGATAGGTTACTAAGAGTTGAGATAAATCCTAAATTTATGTCTTGAATGTGAAGCAATTTGATAGCTACCAAGGCCATGATGACTCCACCTGCGTCAAGTAAAACCAAAGATGGAGAATTACACGGCATGCTACATTGCTCGATATTAACGGTCGGATAGTTCGTAAAATATTGGGTTTTTACCGATGGAATTGAAAATTGCATTGCATATAACGTACTGGGAGTAATCTGTCAGATCCCACCCAAATTTGTTCCTTGTAAAGAGGAATAAATACGATCGTACTAAAAATGAAAACAACTGCAGAGTTATGGCCGTCATCATAATCACTATACATCTGTAAAACATTTGTAAAAACAAAGCAATTAAGAAATACGACACAAGAAAGGGAAAAAAGTTTACATGATTCATATATAAAAATGAACGCAAACCTTCGTTTTTTGTTTTGTCTTTGCTTGAAACAAGTTCGGATTGTATCTTTTATCGCTGAGATATCGAAAAAGTCTGCAAGACAATTCACAGAGACACGGTTGGTTGAAAGTAAAATCTGTTCTGGTTTTTTCTCAACGATGAAAAGTAGTCCGCAAATGACTGCTGCTCCCTGGAGGCAAGCTGTTGTGGTAAATACTCCCGAGTATCCAGAACATTTGAAAATCTAATTTACGTAAAAATCTACAATATTGAATTCCTTCTTTTTTGGGTTCAATCGGTTTTCATGAATTTTGGAATTACCTGTTCCCCAAGGAAAACCCCTAAAGCTATACCTCCATCAATGCACACACTGAACAGACCCAGTCTCAAGTTCCTCTCTTGTTCCTTCGCTTGTCTCGTTATTAAACTGATTCCAGACAATAATAAGGAAGATAAGCCTCCTCCCAGTGCAATTGGAATTGATGCAGTAAGTAGGTAAATTGGAGGCAAATCCGGCAAAAACGAGAAGAGTACAAAGAACAAGGCAGAGACAAAGTAGCCACATAAAGAGACCACAAAGACAGGCTTGCTCCCATGCTTATCGGTCCACGAGCCAACAAAAAATGAGACGAGAATAGGAAATCCATGTTCGATTAAAGTCTGGTATATGACAAATTCCGAAGCAGTCACTTCCAAGACTTTTTCTGCAAAAAAGTAGGCATAAACCGCTTAAACGACTATTCGATAAAAAATTTAAATCTTTCCATTGTAAATGATGTAGGTTAAAACGAGTTTAAGTTTTTAAACTTTATTCAAAAGTATACCCGAGGTTTCGACTTCCGAAGAAGACATTTTCAAGGGTAAAAATGGACCATGGACCAAAAATATATATCCTATTTTTTAAATAATCTGAGACGAGAATAGGAAATCCATGTTCGATTAAAGTTTGGTATATGACAAATTCCGAAGCAGTCACTTCCAAAACTTTTTCTGCAAGATAAGTAGACATAAACCGCTTAAACGACAATGCCGTAAAATATAAATCTTTCCATTGAAAATGATGTAGGTAAAAACGAGTTTAAGTTTTTAACCTTAAGGGTAAATTTTCAAGGGTAAAAATGGACCATGGACCAAAAATATATATCCTATTTTTTAAATAATCATACTCACCATCAGCTTGATAGGATGACAAATTCTGACACTCGGCGATACTGTAGTTTTTAGTAACGCGACATATCCGGTCAATATAAAAATTTTGCACAATTATTTGGTTGTTGCTGCATGCAATACTGAAAAGTAAGCAACAGAACTCCAATCCGTAGGATTTAGGAAACCATTTAGATTCCCCTGGAATAATTTGAGGAACGCGTTGCGTTTGCCGTTTTTCAACGACATCGTTATCTGCCATTGTTTATAACTACCTATTATGCAGATGCACTTTAGATCAGCTTGCAAAGCGTTTGTGCATCTTCAAGAAACTGCGCACACCGATTGCAATTAAGATATATGCATTGCACAAGAAAAATCTAAAATCCGAGAGCAAAGTGTCAATATCAAAACATTCGGTGAGCATGCATCAAAAGCCTTGGTTTTTGCTTTTGTTTGTGTTATTTGCATGCGTGCAGAAGCATTTTATATAACATGACCAAACCAACAGTGCTTTAGTTAAACTTGATACGGTTTTGAATTGACTATGTGAGACTATCATGTTGAAATTGGCGTATTCAAGCTGGTTTTCATGAAAATATAGTTGGATAGGAGTTGCAAATGCCAACGACACGACACCCACCATGAAAGCATTTTTTTCTCGTGTAGATACAAGAAATCATGAAGAGGCTTGCAAATGCCAAGGTCAAATTCTCAAATGGCTCGCTTTGGAGCATATGAGCACAGAGATATTTATGCTCAGGGTTTTTTGTCTACATTGCGCTGAGACTGTCGGAAATGTTGATGGTGCTGTGAAGAATGAGATATGACGCTTCTTTTACGTAACTAAATGTGTCTAGTATGTATAGACTCTTAGATTTTTTGACCATACATGATATATGCATTCCTACCTCAAACCTAACTATATCATGGATGGAAATGGCAACGCGGACTGTGCAAGGGCACGAATTTTACATGTTCTGGATTAGTTTAGCATTAGCACACATGAAATGTACATTTTTAAAGAGATAATCAAGAAAAGAACGCGCTTTTTGAAAGGCACACATGTATGCATGAATGAACTGTGTAGTTATGGAATGAACGAAATGAACTTTATTTCGTAGATGAACTTTTTCTTGATTGATGAGGGAAATGGAAATCCAAAGAGTTCAATATGATTTGTGGAAATACATGGGTATAAATAGACAAAGAGGAAAATATATACTTGGAAATAAAGAGTGGCTGCATCTCAATCTCAACATACCCAAAAAAGTTTGCCGATTACACAGGTTCTAGCTAAAAGACACTGCAAAATGGAAAGTGTAAACCCTCCTCCCGAAACGGCAGATCCTAGTGATAATCAAGACATCATACTGAATGCTGAACCTGAACAAACAAATGAGGGCATCGATGACATACGACAGGTCAGAAAATTGAAGAAGAGATCCTCTAAACCAAGAAGACCGCGACCTTCTCGCGAGGCGGACCAGAACAAACATGAGCATCACATTCTTCCAGTCAATTCCAACACCGACTTTGCCAATATGCGCATTTTGGAGAAGAAAATCAACTACTTGCCGTATCACCCTCCTGCGGCCGTCTCTCAAACAGGCCTAGTTCAGTCGATTGGTAAACCATTTAGTCGAAACCATGCTAAACTACTGCCTGACCCTGGAGATGACTTCCAACTTACCAGAAGAGTATCCCAAGTGAAGCTTCATCAAGTCGCATTGTTAGGCGAAGTTAACCCGAGCATAATTTTTGGCTTGGAGAAAACACTCAAGTTTTTTGCTTTATGTATTGGGGTAGGTTATTCATCTTATTTGTACCGTTCAAGTATGATATTGCTCTTTTGAAATTGCACTAGATATGTGGATTATGTTTTCTCGTTTACATACTCATTGTTGCGGGCTTAAATTCTCCTTTCGAATACTCCCAATACTTCCTTGATTCATACCAAATCTGCAAGGCGGTACATATTGTTGGCGTTATTCAACCTATGGCTGTAGCCTCTTATTGTAGATTTGCATTGATTGATTTAAGATTCATTCGTAGTGTAAGCCGTCTGAATTATATGCAGCAACATAAAATTTTAAGTAATATGTACGTTAATTTACTCATTATCCGTCAATAATGTATGCGAAATATGATGGTAGTATTATCTGCGGGTACCATTCCTTCAAATATCTCCGCTAGGAGTTGCGTTGTGCGGTGGCGCTCAGTTATATACGATTCTACGGAAGGATCAGGAATTTACAGAATTTTTATTTGTAAGAATGGATCATTACTTTAAATCAACGTACATATCGACGCTTGCAAAGACCACATGGGACGAAACACAAACAAAGGTATGTCAGCTCGAAATTACTTCATTTCCGTCTTTGTCGATAACATACCAAAAGAACCATTTAATTTCTTATTATTATCGAAAGTATGACTGTTGTGGATATAACAAACCCATGGATTGGGACAAATACAATACTTCAGAGTTTCCCAAATCGTGTTGCTCCAAAGAAGTAAAGCATTACTGCTCAGGGTATATTTACATTTCTTGTAACTGTTGATCCCGATACACCGTTACATTTTTTTCTAGGAAAAGCCATGTAATGGACAAAGCCCGTCGTTGAAGAAAAAAAGCTGCAAATCTACAATGGATACAATTAATATAGTCATTGCAGTTATTTATGTTGCGATTGCAGCTGCAATTTTCATACTTGAGGTTAGTAAATAAATCTATTTGTATTTCCCTTTTTAACATGAAAAAAATGGTTATGCTATGATTCTAGATTATTTCTGTTCTGGTAATGCGAAGATTACATGTTTGTATAAGGTTAGTTTAAGAATACCACAGAGGAATAAATGTCGACATTAACAATTCTTGCGGGTACTTTGACTTAACAGGGACGAAGTATATGATGAAAGAGCAAATCTTGTAATTATTTTCGGGGACATTTGCTCCTTGTGCACAATACCTGACACGGATGAAGATCTTGAATATGATGAGCCTCCGGAAACTGCCAATGAAAATGTCCCTGTTTCTCAAAACGTGAAATCCAACACCGCAGTAACTGGTGGATTGAATTCAGAAAATGTCGCTCAAGAAGATGCGAGTGCTCCACCTAGAAGTAGTACAGACAACAAACCCGATGAACGAAAAAATGAACCAAAGATGCGAACAGCTAAAGTAGCGCCGGCTGTTTAAAGATAATTGTTTTAATTTATAATTTCATTCATTATTCTGAATCTGATACATATTATTAATTATTAAATTTTTGTATGAGTTTTCATAGGCAATGTATGCCTTTGTTTAAAAAAAAATCATGCAGAATACACTGATTTTATCACAGTCAACAAAGCAATATATGTTTTGTTACAATTAAAACATCAAAAAATCAAAACGAACTTCCGGAGATCCGCTAGTTTGCTTCTATGAAATGATGAGCATCTACCATAGACAATAACTGCTGTCTTCCTGTGCTTTGATTATTGAATAACTAGAAATATTATCATATCATACAACGAATCAATTGCAATTTGCAATTAACATTCAACATTGGCATAAGCGCTCAACATTGTAAATAAATATTGCATTTTTGTTGTTTTGGACCAGATAATTATGTCTTTAAAAATGAATTGTCATCACACATGCACACGATTTTTCATATCTTTCGAACACAAAACCTGTTTGGTGGCATTTACTCGCATTGAATGTAGCCGATTTGGATAGATATATGTTGTATGATTACATTTATTTAAAGAATCTTACATGAATTCATAGTGTACCTGAATGACCACTTTGAAAGTAACAATTAAGATATGCATTATCTTTAAAAAATATTTACGAGGAACTCCATTTGCAATCATCATGTTTGTGAAAAATGTCAAGTCAAAATTAAATTTCACTGCAATTCTTCCTTTGATTCTGATTACTAATCAAACTACATGCTTAGAGTGAACATCCGTATAGACTTGTGAAATAAACGGGCGTTTTATTCTTCAAAATGACAAAATCTAAAACAGTTTCTATTGTAGTGCTAATCATAGTAGGAATATCTCTCTGCTCTTGTGCTCCATATAGAGGTAAGTGACACGACACTAACAAAAGCTGTTAAAAATCTTAATAAAGTCAGTTTTCCGTTTTCAAATGAATTTTACTTTGTGTATAACAAAGATGAAGATGACGAATACGACGATGACCCGGAGCTTTCTGAGAGGAACGCTATTTTGCAACAATTACAGGAAGAACTGGAAAAGCAGCAACAGGCATTAGCTGAGGCAACTTCTACCACATCTACAACTACAACGCGGAGACCACCGCTAAGAATACATCCGAACAGACGCCAGAAACAATGGGTGATAGCGCAAGATGTTCGAGGTTATCAAATACTTTCGGATGGGCCGAAAGTCCACGCAGAGCTGATTAAAACACGGCCCATGCTCCGAATCAGAGTTGACATACCAGATACTATCAGACACGTAGAAAAAACTTACGAAAAACGCCACATCGAGCTGAAAATTAGAAATTGGGATAAAGTGCACAAAGTTCATATTAAAGTTCCGTTTGGATACGAGCCTGAAGACGTGAAAATAGCAGAAATGAAGGGTCATATTGACATAGTCGCCCCAATATATGCGGATGTAGACGAGACCGAACTGTAATTGCGTATAATAAATACTAATTTATTGAAGTTTCATTACAAACTGTAACTTGTCAATCTGTGTGAGTTTATGTGTACTGGAATTTGTAAGGCAAAGATGTAATATGTGCCTTGCTTGTTCAAATAAACATGACGTACGAACAACAAAATTGTTCTTCGGTGCTGCTTCGTTATACTGCTCCATATACGGTCATAGTAGGTTAGAATCGGAACTGACCACAAACTGACCATTGCATTTGCTTGGCAATTGGCATTACACACATGCATGTAACCGGTGCTGTGAAACAAGTAGTTTGCGATATTATGTAATGTACTTACGGATGATAAAAAACTGGGTATTAAGGCATTATCATGATTTTTCTGAACTCGTCCAGAGCCGATCCCCACCTAGCTTATAGCTTATATTATTCCTGTGATTGCATATCAGACCAATGTGGTCCCCTAAGTCACAAACTCAGTCATTGTGTGTTGCGTTAAAGAAAACCCGGTTGACTTCTTGAAAAAAGATAAAGTGAAGTGTGGTGCAGTCAGTCAGTCAGTCCAAGATTCCTTTTTTACCTCCTTGCATGCTTCCAGTTAGGTAATCATATAATTTTCTAAGAATTTAAAAATGCCGTCTTCTTCACGAAATATACAAGTGACGCTTGAGGAGTATGTAATTTTGGAAAAATTGCTTCAAGACAGGCTCCCAAAATCTGGATTGGTAGGTTTGAATCTACATAATTGGTATTCATTTTTAGAAAATAGATCGTATTTATTGCAAAAAAATCAAATTAATGACGTGTTTTGTTTAGCTGTACAATGTTTTAAAACTTGGCCAGTCTTTGGGGAAAGATGAGAAAATCAGCGTTAGAATCTTTGCAGATCTACCCCAGGACCAATGGTCTGTTAACTCAGGCACATTCATGGGGGTTGCTAATGTGAAGGTACTATTCACAATTATGCACTCCTTTACTTTAGATTAGATTACTCATTCCAAGTCTTATCTAAGGGGTTACCACAAAACCTGGTAGTTTTGAGCATTCCCACTGACGGCTCGTCCAACGAATCAGTTTTGGGTTTGATTTCCGAGCTTGACTGG
>VICI01002921.1:0-14873 GCA_019593645.1 Akabosia matsudoensis | reverse complement strand
GGAGGGAAAGCGAAGTTGTTCTTCCGCTTGCGCCTGTTCCAATAGCTTCTGCAAAATAAAAACAAACAAACAATTTATGAATATTTAGTGTTGTGTATGAATTTTTATGATTAAAATTTATAAAAAAAAAACATTAAAGACTGTTACAGGTGATAGGAATTACAAGTGTGAAACATGTTTACGCATAATTTTGTGCATGCAAAGAAAAAACATAATATAGTGCTACCAATTTTGTACAGACAGAGGGTGTTTTCATGCAAAATCTATAGTCAATTTTAAATCAATCTTTTTAGTTTATCGGTAGTCAATCTATCGGTCAAGGTACAGGAGATTAAACTTGTTAATGAAAATGATGATTATATTTCAGCCAAAAGCTACTAAAGAATCATATTTTGAGATTTATGAGTAGAATATGGAATAGAGAATTTTTAATGAGAGAGAAAAAATAAATCTTGAGGTTCAACTGTTCAACTGGTATTTATATATGATTAGATGATCTACTTTCAACTGTTTAAGAGAAGAAATAATTCCAAATGAGTCGGCGTGACTAACCTTTGGCACCCGGTTCTGACTCAGCCTCATGTGTTCGATAGTCTGTAAAATAATATAGTACAGTTCCATACATACATGAATGTTGTAGTTTTATCTGTGATTCTTGTCGATTTTGTTGGGGTTTTAGACGTAATTGAAAGTAAAATTCGTATTTATAATGGCATCAATACGTATAATCTATGTCGGAAATGTCAAATTGTGGATACATGTATCATTTTGCGTTTGCCAACTCATGACATGTCAATGTTTGGGCGTGTTCCATGCAAATTGCCAGCCATGTACATAATGCTATACAGACTTAAGTGGGCTTTATTTGCAAAAGGGAAAGCTAAATCAAATATGCATACAGACAATAGGGCGTGTCGTGCAATTTTTTTTTTGTGCTCATCGTGCATCCAAGGTCAAAATCGAGTTGACAATTTAGCGCTACTGACTTCTGATACTATTTTCCTGGCTTAGAGTCAGACATTTTTAAACCCCTTTAAAAAATTATCGTTACGCTTTAAAAGACTTAAATTGTGGCTGATTTTCTGTTAAACTCTTTTAAAAAGTTAAATTTTGTATGTACAAATACAACTTTCACGAACTATGTTTGGTTGCAAGTTGCAAGCAAGTATTTTTTTGGATGACGCACAGCGCTAATACAAAAACTTTGTACATTTAAATACATATCATCCCAAATCAAGAATTTGAAGAATTAAGAAATGCCTTCCTCCGTCTTGAACTTACCTCCGTTGATGTGGAACTTTCTCGGCCGTGACTCAAGTGACCAGCCAAAGTTGTTGGCAGCTTTGAGATGTAACTTCGTAGTCGGAAGACGAACTGAGATCTTTGAAAGTATGTCTTACAATATACACGTGGCCTTGCGCTTTCTCTCCTCTCACGCTTTCTTCCTTCCAGTCTTCATCGTTCTGAAATGAAAACAAAACAAAAAAAAATCATTTAAAAAAATGTATCGACTAAACCATATTTATTTAAAACGTTAAAACATATTTGGGTGTGATTTTAAGTACTCTACAATTCAATATGTCACCCTAAATATAAAAATGACTGAATCTTTGAGAACACGTGTACAAAATCGCTCCTTCTTAAGTGTTACCCATTCGTCTTTTCTCGCAACAAGATAAAAATAAAACGATGTTAACGAAATCTGATGAATGGAAATAAAGATTCCATTAAATATTTCTTTTTTAAATTTACGACTGCCACATGAAAAAAAAAAATCTCACACTACCTCTTTTATGGAAGCATTTTTACCATATATAAAAAGAAGAAACCGATACGTATTGGTGGCCGTTTTTGCTACAGAGTTTGAAGAAATATGTATGGCATGTTTCTTTCGTATAAACTATGAAAGAAAACGTGTAAAGCTTCTTTCCATCACCACCAACATAACCACGCCATAAATTTCTCGTTACGACAGTGCTCCTGGAACCCCTTTTTCTAATTTCATTGATGTACTATAAACTCTCGTTAAAAACACGCAGAAAGTGCGTCGTCCCCTCAAAGCTAACGCTGCTGCAAAGCCGTCATATGAAAATTTGTCCGCAAACCCTAACATTCCATAACGTGTTCGGTTTATCGTGCATATCTATTTGTAGACCGTTTGTTTAACTCCAGAAAGAATTGAATGTATATAATCACGTAATTTGTTCTTGAGCCCCATCGCGTCGTAACTCAAATTCAGACTCTCTCTCTCTCACAAATAATCGTTAACCTTTTTAAGACCTTTCCTGTATTGCACTTCGACTTAGGTGGAGATTTTCGAAGAAAACTTTGTTGAACTCGTCAGTATTATCGAAGTTTTCTTGGAAAGCTAATTCTTGTTTATCACAAAATCGTAAACATTGGCTTGTAGTCTTTCTCCTGGACCAAAAATTCCTTTTGGTAATCTCGTCTGAAGCTTAAGTAAAGTAATTATTTGTACGAAATGTTTCTAAGCTTAAATTGAAATGGTTTAGTTTTCCGTAATGGCATTTGATAATGCGGCAGCTACTGCATTTCACACCTAAATGCGCATTTGCATAATGAAAATGCGATACAAAAACATCGCTTCTTCGTATAGTTTACCAAAGATCATATCTTTAGTAATTACATGCGCTTTAGCTTCAACAGTATCTTTGAAACAAGTAAAACTGAACGTTGAACCTGACAATGACCAATGTGAGACGCAGTTGATTAGAGTTTCAGGGGTGGATTTAGCTTTCATACACTGGTTAATATCGGATTTGCCCCTTGTAGGCAACAACGTTGTATAACGATCTGTGTAATCGGATCTTTATCAAGACCTTGTTACAACAAAAAGTAATTGTCGAATAGGCATGAGATCCCTGCGCTGCGAGATGTAATAAATCTGCCAAAGACTGACTACTAACCATATATAACAATGGATACGTTTCTCGTTTTGACTATAATGCATGTACCCAACTGAAGAGGTCATGAAATGATCTCGTAATCGAAACTGAAAGTGGGAGTGAATGAATGAGTGCATCATGTTTTAAATAATTTAGGCACTTTGATCGGTTTTGGTTGGGGAATTATCTCAACTAGAGATTAACATAAGCAACCTGCTCCAGAAGAGTTGCGTTCGAGGTATCATGATGTACATGACCTCTGAAACTTGAGGCTGAAAGATTTGTCATCCCCTCTAGAATGCGAGATTATGCAACTGCACAGATGAAATTATGCCCACCTGATGGATTTACAGCAAGAGGGCTTCTAGAGAATAGCGATGTTATACATTGTAGGTGACTGCCAACACGGGGAGTGGCGTGATTACATGCGGTAATTATACAAAACTAGCTACTAGCCAGGTTTTGTGACAAGCCCATTAATCTTCAAGCGCTTTGCCACACACTGCCACGCCAATTTTCATTGAGAATTTTTCGGGAGCAAACAAGTAGTAGCTTTCACTTTCATCTTTGTACGTGTTGTAGTTTCAAATGTGCATGGTTTAGTATGTAAAAAAACGCCCATATGTCCTAAAAATTACATAAAAATGGTAATTCGGGTTGTTGCTTTTGCTTACCCTCCTGTATCTGATCACATAGGATTCTACTTCCGACGCACTTTCCAAAGCCCATGTCATCGTGTACGACATATGGTCGCCTTTGACTTCTTCCTTAAGCATGGGTTGACTAGGAGCTCCTGCAAAGTATTCAGCACAATTTTGATCATTAGCTATTTGCGCAGCAGTCTTTGTATTAGCTAAATTAACGTTTTTATCGTTTTTACCCGTGAGATAGATGCTCTTGTTCGATCTCCCAAGTGAGTTGTTGGCTACACAAGTATAGTTTCCAAAGTCGTTTTCATTAACATTCTTCAAGTGAAGGATCCAAAAGTGCATGTGTCTTTCTTCAGGAGTGTGTCTGCTGGATTCAATGGTCCTTCCGTCCTTGTACCAGAGCACATGAGCTTTGGGCTCTGCGTGAACGATGCAGGCTAATTCTGCGTCATAACCCTGTCCAGAGTTGACGGACTCCCTCTCCACCTCAATTTCAGGAGCATCTAGTAGAAATATGAAGGGAAAAAGTATCCGGGATAAGTTAAGTCGTAATGCTAAATTAAAATACTACTGGGACATGACTTGCGATGACATTTTGAAATCTTTCATGCCACTCTCACAGCTATAAAACGCCAAGATATAATTAAGACGGGATTTCCCATAGGTGAACGTCTACGAGAAATTATGATGACGTGCACGTTTCCTCGCTAATATTTTCTACTACATTCATTTCTCTTAAAACCAGCCATTATATAAAAAATATATGCCATCAGTTAA
Organism: Akabosia matsudoensis; assembly: GCA_019593645.1. Taxonomy (NCBI): domain Eukaryota; kingdom Metazoa; phylum Arthropoda; class Collembola; order Entomobryomorpha; family Paronellidae; genus Akabosia; species Akabosia matsudoensis. The sequence continues at coordinate 10,540 of VICI01002921.1, read as the reverse complement.
AAGCTATAAATAGGTTTGGTATGAAATAATTCTTATGTGGCTTTTCATCAGTTCTCGCAAAGCTTATGACTGATTTTTGTCAACACCTTTAAACTACATGCAAAAACATTTACTGCTAGCGCCTGGCCTTCTCTGTCCTGTTTATAAACCTCCAAACCACCAAAGTGGTTCCCAGAAACGAGTATGGACTGACTAGCCTTCTTGGTCGACACTACCTAATAATATCTGAATGATGACAGAAATAATGTCAACAAAAGTCACTACCATGACTTGAACTATTTTATCAACATGTTCGTTCCAACTTGCAGGATTTTGAGAAAATCGTAGTAAAAACGAGTGTTAAACTGTATATGAGACTTTGAGAGAAAAAACCATCTAAATATTTCAGAAAACGTTTTTAAAGAAGCATCATAAATATTGCAAGATTCCAACTAATAACAAGACACCCAAAGTAAAGTTCACTTTAGAAAGTTAACACTACAACGGTTCTTGTGTATTTACTTTTGACCTTTGAAAAAAAAATATCTTGCAATAAATGCCGCCACCGACAAAAAAAAAGAATCTTGTGGAAAGCTATCAGGAAAGATTTTACTCTGCTTGTTTGTGATGCAGCAGAACATTCCCATTTTTACCTAAACGACATAAAGTAATTCAAGTGAATGTGCCAAAGACATGAAGATTCCAAGTCGACCAAAAAATTATTTCGTTCGTGCATTCAGTTCTCGTTGCAAAAATATAAGCCGTTTGAAAAGCTGACACAGGTTTTAAGGACATGCACTCGTTATGCCAATAAAACTTGCCGAAATGTGTCCTGATAGACATTTTAAAAAGTTAACTTTTCTGGCAATGGTTATAGTCGTTCGTTGGGCTGTTTCTGACGATTAGTTTTTGCACAGAATTTTTGCTCTTATTCATTTGTCAAGTAATTTAGCTTAATCTTCTTCGTATAGAAATATAACACCTATGCATTATAACATTTTATTGCTAACATATCTCATTTCGAAATACAATAGTGAGCTCATAAAGACGTCTAAAAAAACGATGCATAATGTTTGGGTGGATATATGACATCACTTTCCATTTATGATAACAAGGAAACAAAGGTTAATGCTTTTCTGGCTTTCACTTACGGGCAACTACTAAGCTAACTGCAGTCCTGGCCGTTCCCAGATCATTTACTGCGACGCACTCGTACGTTCCCGAGTGGTGTCTTGAAACACGAGAAAATGTCAGCTCGGCGCCTTGAATCCTGGTCTCTCCGCTAGGCATCTTCTTCCCCTGAAACCAAATAGAATAGAAGAAATGATTATTAATTACTTTCAGATGGTCATATTCATTATGCAAGTCACATTGTCTGGGCTATTATTCAATTAGCAGCTCATTGAGACACCTGATACCTATGAAAAACAATCGTAAGGTTGAAGGTAATCCAGCTAAAGGGATATCTAATGAGCTCATCTTTCATTGTAACACTCATTTGGCGATGAGCTAATCGTAGGTTAAACTGGTAATCAGTGGGGTGCTACAAGTTTTTTTTTTACTGTCAACTTTTGTGTATCTTCCTTCGTCCTGTTTCATTGTCTCCGAATATCAGGTTTAAAAATAAGCAAATTCAACTTTATTTGGTAGTTTACACGCAATTACAACATCTCTGCTTATTGTGTTTGATATGCGGTCATAATGGGCTTATTTTTCATTCACAACCAATAAACACCGAAAATAAGATACAAAACATTTTTTGCGCATAATATACAAATACATACTCGTTTCCTTACTCCAGTGAATAATTTCTAAGCTTCGTACGTTTTAATTGTCATTTAAACGAGTCCTCAAAGTAATGGTTGTAATTAGTACATAAAAGTTAACAAACATCCACTATTTTGTCTGGGATTCTGGGAGTCTCTCTGGATTCAAGTTTCGCAAAATGATTTATGGTCTTGATGGTTTTTTCACACAATGCAATATGATATTTGCCAAGATTTTATTTTTACTTCGTACATTCTCTAGTTGGGCATGAGTCACATGAGTAGGTACTCAAAATGAAAACAAAAAACGTAAATTCATAATAAATAAAAACCACTAAAAAGCACGTCCTTCCTTTTTATGCTGCAATTTACAACATAACTGTCTACCAAAGATGAAATACATTTTGAGTAGAGGAAAAAAATGTAATTTATTTTTCCACGACTCATTGTGAGTCTTGAGAGGATTTACGACGTGTTCTTTCTTCTGTGAAACCCCTAAAAATCTCTGTTCCATTACGGCTGAAAGGGTAGGTGGAGGAGACACTCGACGGACTGCAAAAATCCTGACCTCGCAAACATTTTTAAACGATATAGGCGGAGTCAAGTTTTTTGCGCATATTTATGGGTCCTCTAGAGTATAAAGCTACACAATAGATTGTAAATGAACCCATACCACATCTGTAAACAATTTTTAAACGAACATATATTTTGCACTCTCTTCTTTATGAACTAATATCTATCGGAAGGAAAACCAAAATATGGTACCAGAGTCTGTAATTTATCCATTATTGCTTTCAATTCATACCTATACATAGTTAATTGGGGAGGTAGTGGTTTTTTTCACACTAATTTTATACTGGGTCATTTAGTCGTTAACACTATTGTTAACCTCCAGGTTGTAATGAAATATCATCGCATAATGTTCATTTTTCAAACAACATATTATGGACACGTAACAGCGAAATTGTGTATTTTTTTGCAAGCACGGTCTCCTCCTTCCGTTTGTTACTTCTCTCTGCGTAAGTAAAACGTGAGATCATAATTCATAAAAAGCATTTAAAAAGTCTGTTGTACACACACTATCTTAAGCTCGGGAGATTTTGTACAGCATTCCAACTAGTTTTTCGCTTGAATAGTGTAAAAATGTAGGATTGTAACTTGTTTAACAAAAATGTTGAGAAAAATATAACACAATTTTTGTGTCCTTCAAACCAAATACCTATAAGTGGAAAGTAGAAGCAAGAATTTCTTTTTTCGCAAGAATGAAAAGGAATCTGAGAATGGTTATGATTTAAGCTGCGAAAACGTTGTTTAGTAGGCCTCCCAAAATCCCAGGGATTATTACGAGAGGATGCAAACGGACATCTTAAAAATCGCCATTTCCGCTATTCTGCTCTCTAGCCAATGTGCTTTACAGTGTCAAAACGCTAAAAAGTCACGTTTTTTGGGTAAACGTTCAAGTAATAAAAATCTTCACGACTTGTTCATCTTCGTACTGGCAACTATAAACTTTCTTTAGTATTATGTCATCATCGTTTAATTCTCGGATTCACAATATATCTATCTGATATATACTCGTTTTGCAAGCTCATAAACAGAATACTTTTAATGGATTTCTTCAAATAATTTCAAATTTCACATTTGGTTAACGCACGTAATTTTGTACCGTAAAAAATCCCAATAAACATTGTACGACAAATTGACTTATAACATAAGTAGCATCCAAAAAATCACCTATTTGAGAACAACTTCGTAGACGCCTTTTTGCTAAAATGCTTGTTTGCATCTTCGTACCTACATTTTGACAGTTTTAACTGATGTCAATTTCATGGCAAACAAGATAATTAAATGCTGTCATCCATTCGTCCTACATTCTTGCAACAAAAACATGGTGCATACTTTGAATTGGCAGAAATTGTCATACAGCTTCAATTAGAGCACGCAACGAGATGCGTACCAGATGGAATCTTCCAACTTTTGAGACCACTCTAGGGGCTAGCTGTTTTTTTTTTTTTGCAGTTTGTAAATATTAAGTGAACGTGCTATTTTTTAATTTAAATGTTCACGGGATCGTGACCAGTGCGACCAGCAGTGTTATGATCTGGCTGAAGATGTTATGGCATGTTCCCAAACACAGATTTCAAAGCTTTTTAATATTTAATTCCTGAATTCGCAACTTGTCCTCATTCATTACAAACCATCATGGCATCTTCACCCCCTCCCACTAAATGACAGCTTGTCTTGATTTATTACATCAGTATGATTTGATTTATGACGGGCTTCGTCCGTGGTCATCACTTAATCTTATTGAAGTGATTTTCGCTAAAGATGATGTGGCAAAAAAACGGACACACACCATACCAATTACATGCTACTTTTCGCATTATCATATTATTGCCTGTGTAAAGTACACGCGTGTAACTTGCGTACACATTTCTGTTAGTGCAAATTATTCCACATGGGCTACAACCGCGTCCTGATGAGCAAGAACAAGAGTTTCTGTTTGCTCTTTGAGAATACAATCTTGTGACTCATCAAACAATTTTTTGCGAATAAATAAAGGAGTTGAAAATGTAGAAAAGGTAGAGTTTAGCAGACTTTTAGTCCTCAGTAAACAAAAAATATAGAGACAGGGTAAAAATTATTCTCCATTCAAGCATACAGGGATCACCGAAACATGCCAACAGAAGTCTACTATCGAACAGAAGAGGAAGACGAGACACAAATCGTTGCTAATTTGTGAAAAACTCGCTTTGCATCGGCACATGGTTTTAAGATTTAATGATTGTAACTGATTTATCTGAATCAAGTAAAGCTCCTGAGCTAAAAGAAAATGATTAATTGTCGCCTTCTGCAGGCTGCAATTTAAGTGAAAGTCGTGAATTTTTATGTTAATAATTTACATTATTCGAATTGTGCATCGGGTAATGCACCACTAAAATACACTACAAACTAGGTAAATGTCCTACAGAACAATCCCTGCTAGTCCTCTCTTATTCTAAAAGGAACGTGGTATAAAACACAACAAAACATGAAGCGGAAGGAGAACATCTAGTTCTTGCGTTTAAATTCTCGGGAACACGTCACTTTCTGGATGTTTTATGACTTCCGAATCGAGAGTTCTCTTCCGCTGTCTCATAGAAAACACCCTATACATAGATCCGAAATGGTCGCTCGTCCAACTAATAAATATGATACTAAAATAGCTGCAGCTGGGTCATTTTTATAAAAGTTATTGAGAGCAACACCATCATCGAAGGCGATTTATCTTTATGTTTAAAAAAAGAAAATCGATTCTGGGCCACGAAGTCTACGACATTTCTACAAAGGAGTATCCGGCATAAGACTGGCTACCCTCTAAACTCCAATGCAATACATTTCTTTTACATATTTCACGCACGTCTAAGTCTAGTCTACATCGAAGATTTGTATCGGTTTCAGAATTTTAATGTGTATTTTCATCATAGTTTTTTTTGCCAGGATGTTTAGTAGTCATTACATCTATGTTTACAAGGGCAAAACCACTTTTTCAAACTGATTAACGAGCTTGTTCAGGTTGGTCATTCGAAATGTACTTTCTTGTCTTCATTGAACCTTTTCGGTTTCATTACAATTCATGAGTTTCCACTCCAAAACAACTTCGTGCTAACGTTTTTTTGCAGCGAGAAAGTTTTATGTCGCTGTTTTTGTGTTCTTGCGGTTGCGAGCATACGAGAACGAAACGATTCTTTCCAAGTCGATCACCATACTTGTGCCAAACGACTTTCGTGTTGTTTTGTGTACTACCATGAAAGAATAGCATAGCGCAGGGAAAACAGGAATCAGGTCGACATCACTTAATCAATGTGATTTATGATAATGTATAAAACAAATATTTAATTAAGTAGTTTCATGATATTGTACTGAACTCTGTGCAATGTCGAATCTAAGAGCAAGTTTCATGGTTTCATCAAATGCATAAGCCATAAACTAAAGTGTTTTGTAATCAACAAACTGACCAAGTTTTACCAAATGAATAACCAGTTTTCCTTATCGTATTACATATAAACATTCGGCCGTTATGAGCTAAGCGAATAACTTTTTGAAGTCTAAAAATCTCGGTGTTGCTTGTTAATGTGCAATAGAGTTTACTTTTCCACTTTCCCTGATAAAATTAATGTTTCCGACAGATTTTAATTGAAAAAGAAATGGCATTTGAACATGAAACAATGGGGTAGGCTCATAAGTTCATAAGCATTAAATTGACATACCCATTTTTTAAATTAATTTTTTTAAAAATATTACAACTCTTTTGATTAGCGTGTTTTGGATATTAAAATGACTTAGATTCCAGGTAAAAATCTACACTTGTTAAAACAATGGATACTTAAGTGAGCTTTCGAGACTAGAATCAGAATATCGTCATAGGTGGCTCTGAAATGAGTTTGTTCTCGCCCGTGTGAGGTAGAAACTGATGAGGATGTCCATCTTCCTTAAAAGATATTTCAGCTGAAAACTCATGGTGGTGGGTCACTAGTAACTGTCATCATTAGGAAAACGACTTGTTATTTACTTCCAAAATCCCGGAGATGCGCGGAATGCAGAAGATTCATTAACTCATCATTCCCAATAAGGTACATAAAACACAGCGATGCGAGTTTTGCATTCGAAGCAGACACAGTACAACCAGGTGTATGCAACATGCATTACTGTTGACGGGTCAATTTATTACTTGCATGGTATTTTGATTGAGGAAGTAATTCTTTTGCTTTTATTCGAAACTTGTTTTTAAAAGCCAATAGATTCATTTGCTCATATTTTCGTGACTTTTCTGTTCTCCAAAAGGAAAACCTGTAGTTGAATTCAATAGTTTTGTATAGCTCGTTACAATTGTAATATATTTTCGTTAGTGTTCGTAAACTATCATATCATATCGTAAGCTTAAAATTACTAGTTTCTTTACCTTTCTCTCCCAGGTCACGGATGGCTCTGGATATCCTGTAACATCACATGAGAGGGTGACCGGCTCTCCGTCCTTTGCAACGCGTAATGGGTTCTTTACAGACGCTCGAGGTTGATCTATACAAGAATTTCAGACATATATTCATTATCTTTCACGAGTCTTCAGTTTTTCCTGAGAAAATGGAAAGACCAACTACGCTTCCATTAATTCAATAACCTGATTTCGATAAAAGTCAGAAAACCGCTTCAAATCCAGAACTATATTCTGTTTCAACTCAGCATAACGCATTCTTTTACTCCGATAGCTAAAAGCTGATAGACAGCGCTTGACGTGAAATTGGAGCGTGACACGCAAAAAACCGTTGCGGATGCAGGAAACCATTTTAATTCTCACCCTACTCAGAGGTTTTTATCTAATTCGTTAATCTTCCTTACACCTTTACTTTTTTACGGAAAACATTTGATTTTGACATTGTTCACAAGAAGAAAAAAATAGCTAAATTCCTCTTGATTGCATGTTATTTCATGCGTAGCAGATTCAATTACACGATCGGATCGGAGCTGATTACAGGATTACGTTTCTGCTTCTTTCCAGCAAGGTAGCCTTTCATTTTATTCTTGTTATAAAAACCCGCAGTATGGTTTGCACCTAATTATCAATTCCCAGTTTTTTTTGTGCTCATGTCGAGAAAAAGGCTTTCAAGTTTAAAGATTGTCCATCTTCTTTCTTGGCTTTGCATTTTGTTACAATGTTTCAAGCCTAACAACCAACAGAATCGTGATGTTTAGGTGTGACAGGCTCTGATTTCTGCCGTCATAAACTTATCAATTGAGGCACCTAGTCTCCAAGATAAATCATCGCTGGAAAAAACACTGTTTTTGTGTATAACTGACTCCTAGTGACTGTCAGTCATTCAATTTGTTTGGACTTTTGTTTTACATACAAAAACATGTTAGTTCAATGGCTTTTTAATGATGAATAAGACAACTTTGAAGGTTTTTATTTTTGTCAATTTGTAATTACCGTTAACTCGAAGAGTATGCGTGACCTCGGCCACCCTTTGCGCGGTTGTTTTACATGTGTACTGTCCAGCGTCTTTGGCAGTGATGTTTTCAATTTTAAGCTGGTTCGTGTTGATCTTCATGGTGAACCTCTTATCTTCGGTGACGATATTTTCTCCAGCTGCCAATATCACGTTGCCCTTTTGCCAAATGACGGCCACATGATCTGTAAATAATTAAAAATAACGCCATTTTAGCCTGCTCATTATAGTTTGGATCCTGGCATAATTACAGCAAAATCACTAGAAGAAAGCCATCTTGAAACTAATTAAAATTAGCATCTTTGAGCCATAAATTAGCACGTAATTAACGTCATCTCAATCCAGCCAATACTTACGCAAGTTGCTTCCTTCACAAGGTAGCTCCACGGTAGCCCCTTTGTCCAGTACGAGTTCCAAAGGTTCGCTGGATATACTGGCTTGAACGTTTGACGAATCATTATCGTCATCTTCATAGTCTTCAGCATCGTCATCTACGTAGCTTGTGTCGGAGGTTTCTTCAGCTGTAAAATTTAAGAATGTTAAAATTACCAAAATGACAACACATTTAAGAAGATACAACAATTTTCAAGGATATAGCTGGCGCCACCCCATCGTTCTTATCGATTTAGTTTCGTACTGTTTACAAGCTGGTATAACCTTTCTATAGGGAAGCATTAGTTTGGAACTATCTATTTTGCTCTTTTCAACGAAACGTACAAACTCATATTTTTCTCCATTCAATGTGGTGCCTGGTCTGATAGGCATTATGTCATTTTTGAAAATAACAGTTACAGATTGCCGAGATGAACTTTTGATAGAAGCATTGATGGAAAAAGACTAGGTCTAGCTTATCTAGTATCATTCGATATCATTTCCAATTATAACTTATGTTCAGAATTCACATGCACTGCCTCTAGTTTCTGGATATTCGGTTCGGGAATATGTACATTGTACATTACATTATGTACCATGATTTTTATGCGAGAAAGCTTTCACTTGCGTTGCATGTAACGTAATGCAGTAAATCACTGCAAAAAAAATTACTGTAGTTTTATGGTTCTGAGGAAAAACCCAACTGACCTATGCCCTCCATCACATCAAATTAGATTGCGTTAAACAATCGTATTCAATTTGCATGCAACTTAGTGCGTAATCCTGAGGTAAATACACTTTACCACGTATACTTTTACTGCTCCAGCCAAGCTCTGCAAATACATCACCGCCAAGTACCGGCATATATTTCACTATTCGCTTAATTCTTTCATAAATCAGTTTGATAGGGGGTTTGGAAGTAAGAGTAAATGAAATAAAAAAGGGTTCTGTGGCAAACACGTTAACTAACAAGCTTGATGTAGAGGCAGACTATTTATTTAACTTTGTGTGATTTCAAGCGTACCAAGGAGCGGGTATTTTCTATGCGAAATTATATGGACTTGCTCGATGATACATAATAAAAATATCGAGGTTAATGAAGGTGACTTGGTAAGATCTGTTAATAATATGATGTGAGTAACCCAACACTTTATGGTTTTTCATTAGCATAAAGTTTTGTACAATTGCAGTTTAGGGCGCTGCGGCGTCAGTGCGAATTGGTAATTTAGATTCTTCAAGAAAAAGGGGTTTAATTGAAAAGACGTTACAAAAAGAAACACTTTTCTCCCCTTCAAATCCAGCAGTATTTTGAGCAGTGCAAGCGACGACGCGGAAACAACTTTTGTTACTTATGCATTACAGCTACACTCGACAATCAATGGTGGTCCGGGAAATTGTTTTTACATTTTGCACCCATTTGACCATATAATTAAGCTTAAACGATTATTCTTCTCAAACTAGATTCTTCGACTTAATGGATTTGTAAACATGGAGCACCATCGTAATTAAGTCTCTTTTGGCCGCTCATTCGCATACCTGGTTTAGTGGTAACGATAAAAATTAACTGAAATTTCATTCCAGGTCAATTACTTGTAAAAGCATTCGCCTGGTCCGGCCAAATTCATCAGGAGCAAGCTCTTTCGCAATGATGAATGAGTAATCTACAACAGACCATGTTGAACAACCTGTTAGATTCAAAGAGATCATATCGGACTATGGTAATCATACATATCCTCTCATTTTAATCCGATATTATTCTAGATGGCCATCATAATAATAGGACTAGAAACAAACACAACGTCAAACATAAGTATTAACTATGTTTGACTGTTCACATTGGGTGGTCTCCCGTATGGTTCGGCTTTCGCCTCAAAGCGACACACTACAGACGATGAAATAACATTTTTTACATGCGTTTTTGAGTAATATCAACATTTAGTTTCGCTGGAACACGAGCTATATAATAATGGGTGGCGGCTTTCAGGAAATGACCTTTCAGGGTTTATGAATAAAAGGTATTTTCATATTCACACTTGATGTCTACATTAATTTTAACGTTGTTGAAGAATGCGATATATGGAATAAAGTATGTCCGTCATTGATATAAGTTTCAACAAAATTCTTGTATTCATTTTTAAATAATTTCCGTTGGGCACCCAAAGATACAAAATACATTAAACAATGCAGGCGATTATACTTCTTGCCAAAACGCTTCCTTCATTACAAAACCGGTCAATCATCCATTTTGAAGGCATTTTTCATTTTGTACCCGAAAAACAAAACAATTCATAATTTAAACATTGCCGGATTCGTTTCGCATAGGTTTGCAAACGATCTTAGAACGATTGTGAAAGAAAACTAGGACAGCTATAAATTCCTTTAGCCAACAAATCGTACACAGCTTATTCAAAACTCACTGTCAGACCGGATTTCCTTTGT
>VICI01002920.1:0-14877 GCA_019593645.1 Akabosia matsudoensis | reverse complement strand
CGTACGGATATAGAGTTGCAAAGTCACTTGGAAAGGAAACGGCAGCAGGACTTGTGTCAGAGTAATACAAACACACAAACTCGCTAGCCTATGTCAACTTAATAATTTCATTTTGATTGCACTAGATTAATATTAGAAGTAATGAGGTTTATATGCATACAAATGAATTTAAAAAAGTGTACCAACAACTCAAGTAAGTCAACATCTTCCTAGGTATAATCCGAGTATATATACCGCATACTCCTTCCGACGACAGTGAAGGGGATACATTTCACATATGTCACTTCGCCTGCATTAGATTTTATTTTACTATGATCCTTACAACTCTGCACCAAAGTAAATCGTCATAAACTCTGATATAGGGTTATACAACTTAGTATGTAGCAAGTAGGAAAGTGACATAAGGAAAGTGTTATTTCCACGTGAGCGAGCCTTTTTTGGCGAATTTATCTATACAGAAAAAATTTAAGCGTATAGGAAGAATAAAAATACTTTTGTCATTTGGTGGTGGACCCTCGGCCTTATGAAGCTGACTCTGAGTCAAGCACATATGCACAAATTAAAAAAAAAAATGGTGATCCTAAACAATCCAGTGTAAAGAGCTGATGATGACGATCGTGTGTTACATTTTATGTTAACACTGATGATTCCGATGATTTCATTACTATGAATTAATCCAACTGCAGTACTTTGAATTTGTCCTTGTCACTTGTCAGCACATGCCTGTTTACTACTTCTGCAGTTTATTTATGAGTTTTTTTTTATCCAGGCCTTCAGGGTCACTCGAGTGGATCCGGTGAATTGGAAATTAATGCAACTTTTGCATACACATGTTTTATTTTAAAATTTTTAGATGAGCTTTCGGATGTCGTAAACTCCAGAACATGAACATGAAAAATGCATGCTGTGTTTAATGAATACAAGGAGAAAACAATGAACCTTGTCCAGAGAAGCTATAGTTTAAACGTTAAGTTTTCTTAATTGCAATTTTTGTTGTGAAATTTCGCTTGGCTACTACTCGATAATGCCTTGGACAATAAGAAAAGTTGTGTTTTTGTGAAAGCCCTTGTTAGTTTCCTTTTTGTAAATTTAAGCGTACTATTTAGGCGTTCCCTTCATTCATACATGTCTCTGTTTCCGCTTTGCGCAAAGACTGCAAAGAGGATAAAAAGGACACGGCCGATGTTTTTCGCTGGAAAAGGAGTTTTGTTTTCTAACTCTCATCTCGTAAACTTTTCTTTTTTGTTTTTCTGTTTTTTGATTTCAAGTAAAAAGCTTACACTTTTTGGATTTTTTCCGTGAGTTTACTTGCAGTTTTGTTGTGGGTATGTATTTATATTTTAGTTTTTTTTCGTGATGGAATGGTGGTGTGTTCCGTTCGTTCTGGTTCGTAAAATGTTATGTCGGCCGATAAACAAGGGACGTAAGAGGAAAAAGAGACACATTGAAAAACCAGCAAAATTTCTAACGCGTTTCTCAATCTAAGTAAGCCGAGTTTAGTTGTGTGTTTTTGTTGTATTATGCATTATGCGGAGTTTGCTTTGGCACAAGAACATACATTGCCATCGTAGTTGTCGCATAACTGAACAAGAACAACACAAGCAAACACAATAATCAACCAAAAAAGTGGAACTGAAACTGACCATCATTTTCATCCAAAATACTGGCATTCATGGCATCGCATCATTATCATCGTCGTCACTGTTATAGTCGTCGTTTCTCCATCGTCTTAGGCTTTTTTTCCAGAAAACCCTAAACAGAACTCTCTCTCTCTTGGAGGTATTATAATAAAAACCACTACAGTGTGGGGAGACACTATATTTTATTAACTTGCTTTAATACACAGTTACTGGACTGCAGTCTACGTTTTTCAGTCCGAAAAAAACTTTTACCCTGATGATATGTCTACACATTTTTTTTGTTAGAAGAGGTTGCTTCTACAGTCAGCCAAATTTAATGTCATCATCAACTTGGTCTTGGTTTGCTTATTTGCTCGCTTTTTAGTGTTGTGACGACTTTGCTTTCACATTGTCCTCGCTCTCTCTCTCTCTCTGTTGTTCGAAAATATAATAATAATAACAATATATATTCGACCAAACGGAATTTTCCCCGAGAATTTCGGTTCTGTACGGCTTACACAATGCACTCTCATCCTTATGAAAATTTCTCTTTGTATTCTTCAACAACAAGAACAACAAAGTCTTCTAGAGAAACATGTCATTTCCCTTTTTCTCCTCCTCCGACAAAATTGCATCAATAAACTATTCAAGCCATAATCCACTCAGGAGAGAGAATAGAGATACTTGAAACACGCGAGGAAAGTGGGAGATGATGTGAACATTAGGAGCTGTAACGCTATGCTACGTGCCCTTTGAGGAAGGATTTGAACGTGAACGAAAAACTCTTTTTCAGCTTGCACACTATCGCCATATCATTTACTACGAAAACTATCATTACTTCGCTTGTTTTTTTAAAAGAAGCGATCAGATTGAGAATCAAATGAAACGATTACTTTTATTATTGTTCGTTCATCGTCTCATGATGAATTCAATTTTTCAGTGCATCAAATGGATTTTCACTGTGGCCAAAGCTAAAGCCAGATTTAGGGCTTTAGCACGAAGCAACCACAACGAAAAATGTAATATTCATCGGTATCCAGCAAAAAATAACATGTATTTTTACAAGCTTTATGTGCAAACAGAGTTTATTTTTAATGGAACGTTTGCTGTTCTCTTTCAGCTCTTGTTTTTTTATATAGCAGCAATGAACATTTTAGATGGAACCCACTGAATTCCAAATGAGACTGTTGATTAGCTTTTTATGATAATTTTTGCCTGGTTTCATGTCATAATGCTTCTCTAATAGCATTTTGTCCCCAAAGCGGAGAAAAATAACCCTTTACAGTGATGCATGCTATGTGTGGATCTGTTTGTGATTACACTGGTATTACCGCACTAGTGCATAAGCCTTCGTGTAAACCTGAAAGGAACAAGAGTGCAAATATGCATTGAATTAGGTTGAACATTTTCCCTGTTCATTTGGGTGGATGATATTGCCTGGTGACTGGTAATCTATATGATAATCAATCCAGCTACTGATATCTTCTTCGCTATCATCATGAGATAGAAGATTTGTTACATAACAGAGGGTAATCAACTTGCAATCTCTTCTACAATATGATTTTCCTTCTTGATGAAGTCAAAAAGTCAATCCTTTATCTCCCCTTGCATCGGTTCCCCCTGGCTCTTTATTCCAATGCTTTTGCCAAGTTGAACCCCTTCTTTTTATGCTGTGAATTGTGTATTGCAGCTTAATTTTATGATTATTACTTTATTAATTCGCTCACTCAAATAGATCTAAAAATCTATTTTTCCACTTATTTTTATTCCTTCAGCAGAATTTCTCAAAACTAAAATCCTGGCTGTGAAAATAGTTCGTTTAAAAAACAGTTATTGTTCCCTAAGGACTCGCTGTAGGTATGCTTGCTTGGGACTGAGTATTTCCAGTAGAAAATCTTCTCAAGGGTCCTGAAAATAACTTATCCTTACTTTTTTTGTCCGTTTCTCTTGATCGAGAAAGAAAAGGGTTATTTTTTATTATTAGCTTATGTGTAGCTAAAATATAAATCAGTAGTTGAGAGGCACCACCACCAGCATCCTATCACACAAAAGACGAAGAAGAAGATTGAATGGTTGGCTCTATACACAAGGATCTACTACACCGCCGAGAGTCTTCCTCTTGTTTCTCTTGTGAAGAGATTTATTGGAGTATCATTATTGGCAACGGTATTTTATCGAAAATGGAATGAAATCTTCTTTTCACAGAGATTTTCCTCCGTATTTTTACCCTTTTTTGGGAAAAGAGGCATTGGTGGTGATGGTGTTACTGGATGGATAGTAGTGGACCCATTGGTCCGAGAAAGGAAAAGTCCACCCTTGGGAATTTCGTAGCAAGAGAGAGAGAAAGAGAAGGCACATCATCCAATTCCATTTCCAATAGGAAAGAAAAGTGTAGTTATGTAAAAAGGCTTAAATAAAAAGGAAGCTTTTTGCGTCTTAAAGCTTGTCTACTCGGTTGTGTGGAAGTGTGTGAATGAGATCATGTTTGCTTCAGCTCTTGCAGATCCGTTCTATATTTTTTTTATTGCTAACACAGCACCGTTCCATTATAGTTTAAACTTGCATTGCACACCTTTTCTCTCCTTTTTCAATTGAAATACATAAGTCAACCGGGAAGAAAAGAAGAAAGTATTTCTTTCGAGCTTTTTTTATTCTCTTTCCTCCACTTCAACTTTTTTTCCGAGCGGTTGGATAGCGTGTGCAGCTCTTTTTCTCTAAAGTTTCACAGGTTTTACTACTTTTTCCTACCTTGTATGTCTATATAAAAATCCGGAAAATATTGGTTGTATTTTGAAATAGAAAAGTCTTAAGGTGTTTATGCACTAGATAGTGCGTAGGTATATAACGCAACGTGGATGAAATGAAGAGAGTCCTCCGTTGAGAATATTTTTGTCTTTTTTCTCTTCGTTTGAGCGGAACTTGGAACTGTAGAAAAAACGTAGGAGTGAAATATATTAAAACGTCTTCCAATGATATACTCATTGGTACTAGTGTTTAAAAAACGAAAAGAAAAAAACACGCATGTATCTCTGTCTCAGACACTTTTTTCCACAAAAAATACTGTGAATTGGTGATTTATGATGGCAGCATCATTATTCCATCCATTTCCAGCGGTAAAGCGGGATAAAAAAAGTGAATGTACCTACACCATTGTATTTTTTGTCTGGACTGGAAACTATCTCTCGCTTACGTATTCATCTGAGATATCGCAAACTACGACAAAAATTTAGTAGTTATTTTTTACTTCGATCTTCCCATTTTTAAAAGTCTACTTAGTTTTATAGCAACTTCTCTTTTCTACTTTTTCCTCCTTTTTTCCACAATTTCAAATAAGTCACAATGCGAGATTTATGGGGTGACAATTCTTGATTTATACTTTTTTCGAGGTAGCATTATATCCAATTGAATTTAAATTTGAAAAATGTCCCGTATGAAAGAAAAAAAGTTTCAGTAGAAAAATGGTGTTCATTGTAACTTTCACATTACCTGTTAATACTGGATACAGACGGTACATTATCCTGAGAGCAAATCCCTTCAGCCAACAGTCTATCCCTAATTTCCCAGGCGAACATTGTCGGATTTTCCCGTTTGTAGTTTGCAATTGCGTCTACAACAAGTGGTGTAGCCACCTTGGGTTTCGAGCCACCAATCACACCAGCCTTGAAGCTACCTGTTTCGTAGTATCTGAAAAAAGAAGTAATTTTGCAAATGAATTTATTGTAATGACCTAAGAACAATCACATCTCAAGTAAATGAGCAATTAAAACTAATAATATAAATGGAACACAATCGGTCAATTCATGTATGTCCGTGTGAGACGTACAAGAAAACATGTGTTGCCTTAATTAAACCGCAATGAAAACAAATACTTCCGTGTCGGCACGTTACTTAAAAGTCCACACATGAAACAAAAAATATCATTGGAACACATATCTCTAATGAATTGAACAAAGCAAAGTATTCTCTCGTTTTTGTTTCAAGTGAGGTGCTTCATGGGTGCACATGGGCAATTGGGTGGGGGTGCCAGAAAATCCATGTCGTAATAACGGATGGACAAAGAAATGCATTCAAAATGTTTTGAAAAGACAAGTTGATCATGATGTAAGAAGATAATAATAAGCAATAAATATTTTTAACGTTTTGACAAACTGCAAACACACATGTGGTGACATATTTATGACCAAACCAACACATCTTAAGATAGTAAACGCATTTGAAGAAACGAAGTCTTGTTTGAGAAAAAAAACTCTAAATAGGGACAAGGAAATGAGCAAAAAGGGATCCTTTGTAGTTCAGGAAGAAGACAAAATAGGGATATAGTTTGCGGCGGACTTTTGGGCATCAAAAATCATGTTGATTTGGAATGGCATTTGGCATCATTAATCACTTGAAACGCTGCTACCGCTTTCGCCTTTCTTTGTCGTTGTCAAGAAGTAAGCCATAAACTGAACTTGTTCACACTTTTTTCTGAATGAATGAGTTTCTTTGGGTAAAAACTGGGGGAATCGGGGAAAACTATAAGGCTGTAAGGGTTGCAGTCGTGACGAAGAGGTTGACGATTTGACACACATATAAGTACACATTGTTTCGTTAAACAGGAATTTATTTTGTTGTACGCTTTTACGACAATATTGGAAGTACAAAATTGGGTTGCATACATACCTGGAGAGGATTTTTGAGACGCATCCATGAGAAACTCGGAGTTGTCTGGAGATGTCACACGGGCGAACTCCATTATGAGCCAGCTCGACGATCCGTTGACGGACCACATCTGGGAGCGGTCTTCCGTTGACGAACACACCACCCAACTGATTCACACCACCATGACCTGCACCACGAAAATCACATCACCGTGAACAACATAGCCTGGTTTGAATGTTACTGCTAACTTTTCATTTTACATAATATTTACATGGCCATCATACCCTACTATTTTGTTTATTACGCATGATGGGTTTTAATAACAAAATCTAGAACTACTGTATTGTGTTTTGTTTATTGGTATGCGAAAAATTGGTGTTGGGTATATTTTTGAAATAAATGAAATTTTTCCTGTAATTATTTGAAAATGTTTAAAATTTGAAATAGTGTAAAAAAATAAAAAGTTACTTGTGCAGTTTGCGACATGCAAGTTTAAGTATAGATATTGTTGATGTGTGATTAGGATTGGCAATACGTGCACGTTACGTATTTGTGCAGAAAGCTTTGATGTGCAAAGGTTTTATGCTTATTTCTAGAACAGAAACAATTTATTGTTCCTTTGATCTTATACTTGTTGAAGTGCGTAATTAAAATTTACAAACTAGCCGGCACTTCTTATCATATTATTTTAATTTTTGTGATAAAAATTATTTACGATACGTTTAAGATATTTTTATATGTATGTAGTATGTATTTAACCTTTCTCGTCCTTATTAGCACTGATCTCATCCCAAAATTCGGCATAATCAACAGAAACTGTAAAAATGAGAAACAAAACAAAACAAAAAACAAACTTTTAGTAATACGGCGCATAATGAAGGATAATTTTTTTTTTTCATTCAAAAAAATTCAAACTGAATACTGTATTCAATCGCATATATTTTCAAGTAAAATGCATGTGAAACAGTTCCAGGTGAAAGTGGTCTACGACTAAAACTAAGATTTTGAGAGAAAGAAAGAAGAAAAACATTTTAAAAAGTCAAAAGCAACTAAAAATAATTTTTGCATATTACTTTGAGAATGGAAGGAGAATACAGAAATATTTGAGAATAATACAAAAGTGGCAGTGGAGAAAGAATTCAGAGCTTCTGAAGATTTTAACGGATTTTATACAACATATCGCAACTTTCATTGCAGTTTCAATAGTGTGGTTGTTGAAATTGAGTAAGGGTCTCCAATCTCAATGCCACTCCACGCGACATTAATAGTTTCAACAACTGTTTGTATTACAAAGCTGTTGACAAGAGATAAGCTTGAGATTACATCTCTCCCAACAAACAAAAAGGCACACATCATAAAAATATTCACAAGCCAAAAAGCCGACAAACATTTGGTTTTTTTCAAAGTCAAAAAAAAGTAGAGAGAAGGGATCATCATGATTTGACTGTAGTATAAAAACAGTCCGAAAAACTGGGAGAAGATAATGCGGAGTAGGATTTTTATGGCATTCAAAACTATGAAAAATATGACACTACTGCACTCATACTCTAGACGCTATTTTAATACAGTGCAGTAGTGAATGTGTACGTTGATGTCAAGACATCCCTAGAGAATATCCGTTTTCAATGCAATCCTCCCTATTCAGCTCTATTGTACGAAGAGCAGCCGTTGGACAAGGATAAAAAATGTCATTCACTTCAATCATTCAGTCAGTTCACCTACAACTACATGCTCAAAGGCAGGATCCCCTGGTCTTAATTCAATTGGGCAATATGGTTTTACGTATTTCCTCGCCTGACAATGCCCTTTTTAGATTGTGGCGCAGTAATCTAAGTAGCTCTATTAATTTCCCCTGCCGCTTTGATGCATAATTTTTATGAATGAATTATAGTTTACGATGTGAAGATGATAAGTTCATAACAACAGACGAGCATTTTGAAGGAGAGACGAGTCCATTAATCAAATTGCGTACACTCCACTTGAAGTAAAAGCTAGAAACTAGTAATATTGAGATACATGATGTTAAACTACATCGTTAATAATTGTGCATGCATGCAAATAAAGTGTCCCGTTTTGGATTCATATTTTGAATTTTAAACTATATTTCGTATGTGTAATTTGGAAACACGAAATAACCATTTAAACAACCAAAATGGGAATCATTCCGCAAGTTTTGATTTATTTTGGGAAGGGTGAAAGAAAAATCTTGATTTTCCGATTTACTTTTTGTCGGAAAAGTGAATCAGAACAAGACAAGAGAACAAAAAAGTTTGAGGATAAAACCTTAAGATATAGCTGAGAGAATACGGGAGGGGAAAACTGACTCAGGAGTAAAACCGTTGCAGTATAACTATGCGTCTTTTTTTCTGAAAAAATATTTTTACCGATGATTCCGATGCACTGCACAAAAATTGTACCTTATATAACCGTAACTATTACGGGTACGCCCCATCTCAAGTAAATCATTCCGCATATAACGGTTTGATACACTAAAAATCTACAATGTTCCCAAGATTTTTCTCTCATCTCCCATCATGTTCACTTTACTTGCCAATAAAACCTCATCATTCTCCACGGCTTCCTTGAATCCTTCTTGCTTTTCAAAAGAGCACCGAGAGAGAAAAAGGGGAATGATCACTGCCACGATCATGACCATCTTTTTCTCCCCTTCTAACCTAAAACCAAAAACCAGTCTAGAAAATAAAGTGAACAAGTGTATCAAATCAAACTGCATTACTCCAAGTCCTTCTTTATGCCAATCTTTCGTAGCTGAAAGACTCAGAACAGTAGCTGTTCTTGAGTGCATTTTACTTTACTGATATTTATTGATCCACTTAAAGTTTTAGTAGGAGAATGCAATCTACAATGTTACTCCAATCGTCTGCTCCCTCCTTTCTCCTTCTATCTTCATAATAGTAATAAAAATAATGCTTGTCAGGCACTAATAATAATAACAACATAACAACTTGCTGTAATGAAACAAGGAGACAAACAACCAAAAACATATTCTTTTTTTCGGCAAATGGCTATGATGATAGCGATTTATGATGGTTGATGGAAATCTCGTGTTTTCCGAGCCATCATCAACGTCACAGAAAACGCTGCATCTTTTTTTGAAATATGCAACACAGGGAATGTATAATAAAAGAAAAATGTCGATCTAAATAAAACGCGATGATTGAATAGCTCCCTTGTCCTTTTTATGATGAAAGTTCTTTTGCAAATGTAACCGTTGTTGTGTTCCTATTTTTATTTACTAGGTCAAAACATGCTTTTTACATGTGTATTGTTGTGATTACTCGCATTCCGATTTTTTTATTAGATTGAGTTCTTTTTTTATAGCTTTGAATTTATCATTCCAGATGCAAGCCATCCATCATCACTGAATATGAGGAGTTCTTTTTTTATGAGTTTATCTTGAAAGCAGTGATTGTTCGGATGCCCTCTGCCCTCCTTCCTTTTTGCAAAAGACCACCCCTAGCGACTGCTCAATGTGGTTGTCTGATGGCAATTAAATTGAGAGTGGATTGGATGTACAGCGCACTTCATCTTTCCTCAAAACATCCCGTCTTTGTTGATATGTTTGAATGAGAAAAAAAGTTATTTTCCCAAAATAATATTCTATTAGCAAGCATGCTGATGCTGTTGACCCTCACAGTATATAGCAGTAATATTATGCAGATTGTTTTGACTTAGGGTTGATATCTGACGATTATCCTGATACACTAATATTCATGCATCATGACAGGGCAATATCGATGGAGCATTTTTATCTTGTCTGTTTCCATCACATGCAACCGTTCAGTCGCGTGCCATGCCTATCATCCATTACCGCAAAAACAGTTTTTTCGAGCGGTGGTCGGATTGACACCCAGAGTGAAGGGATGTTTTCATAGTCGATGGCATATATTCAAAATATTCCAGCAAAAAAAACTAGATTTTTCATAGTGAGCTTCATCGTAGCTAAGTTCCGTAAAAACCGAAAATTGCTCATTTTCTAAGCGAAGAACCTAAGAGTACGAACGTTATGAAGCTCATCATGGATGAGAAGACTTTATGGCAATAAATCATCAAACTGTGTTATGTGCGTGTCCTCCATATGACCACCTATTTATCATGCATATTTGACGAGATTTTTTGTGTATGCACAAAATGCAGATGACGAGCACGGCCAGGATCTGTGTTGCACTCTGTATCCTGTTTGTCGTAACCGGAAGACCAAAAGACTGCTGAAATCTTGATGTGGATGATATAAATCGTCATCAGACAAAAAATATTTGAACATGAGGGCCCTGTCACCAGGCTTTTGAAAGTAAAGTAAAGAAATAATCCATGTGTGTGTCTATTCATGTAATCATTATACTCTTATGAATCATTTACACTGAATAAATGCACAGCTTGTTTGTTGTCTGAGAACAGCTCACGGTAGTAGATCAACCGATCCTTTTCAGATTACATTATTCTTTGTGCACACACAGGGGCATTATTTTTACGTAATGCTTCACCAAAAGAAATGGAGTATATAAAGCAATTTTTTTCTAAAAAATGACGAAGACCTCACAAGTTGAAGAGGGCAAAATATAACTCGTTTAAAACTTACTTCAAACAGAAAAGTCACAGTGCTCGGTTTTCTAGTCGAGAAAATGCCCAGTTTGAAATCCTTTTGTAAACACAGCTCAATAGACAGACAAACATGTATTCAAGCATAGTTTCAAGTCATCTTTGTGACCAATGCAAAATAAAATTGATGCCTAAGAGTAGTCCGCGCTGCACCATTTTTTTTTGTTATCAAGAAACAAACATTCAAGGACATAAAAGACGGATAAAAATACCTTGTGGTAGCGCAGTTATAATTGTTCATTCAACAGCTCACAAGCTGTGCCAATCCAAGATGTTTTACAGATTTACACCAGTTCATTGCTGGTTCAAATAGTTTTTAATTTACCAAACCAATGTACATAGTTTTTTTAGTAAATTCAGGATTCATGGAAGAAGCAGCATGAGTTTTAATTTAAACTGTGACGGAGTTTGAGAACTTGAGTTTCTCTTTGAAACAATTGTCGCTGTTCAGATTTACTACTAAATATAAACTGCATGAAATGCCAATGACTCGTTTCATAAAAATAACCCTTTTTGCCTCTACGTTTTATGACGGATAAAAACGACACCATGTTACGCGTAATGCTTAACAATCAGTGGCTAATGCAAGAAACATTTAAGTTGTGACGACTTTCCTCTAAAGCAAACACAAAAAAAGAGGAACTTTTTCTACACAGGTGACTAAAGCCAATACTTTACACGGGGGCAGGTTGTTGCAGTGGTGTTGCTCAAATTGCGGAAAATTATGTGTATATTTAGTACACAAAAGACAACCAGGGATCTTCAAACCCTTTTCTTTCTCAACTATTGCAGGCATTTTCTTCCTAATTCCTTTTCTTAACTAGATTACGGGGGTTTGTGACGGAGAAGATGAAAAGGTTGTTTGATTTGGTGTTGATACACTTTGCACCCTATTGTTTTTGCATTATACCTGTCATTCCGTTAAGAATCATGCATGATTGGTACTATTAATACCAGCACATTTTTTCAATCTTTAATCCAGTCTGGCGCCAGGTTCCTGCTGCTCATCATGAGCGTTCGAAAATCTTTCACTAAAATAATCTTTACCGCAAATGAAGCTCTCCGAGTTGAAAGGACTTTCGCAGACAGAAAGGGCATGACAAAACAATGCGAGAACTTGTGGCTGTTGACATCCCAAAATGCACTTGCGCCTTGTGAACTCAAGTACCATTTGGTTGGGTATATTATGACTTTGTTACCGCAAAACAAGTAAGCAGGTAATAAGGCGTATGATAGCATTATATACATGACTGGCTCACCATAATTGAAGCTGAACTTGATTTAACGATCGTACTACCCATTTTGTAACACTTGGCATTCCGAAACAGGAGGGATGCTGATGGCTGCTTGCTGTGAATTATGGAAATTTGTCAAATCTAGCTTTAAAAAACATTACCCGCTTCCGAAACATTCGTGTTGGTTTTTGAATCGGGCTTGGAATGGGAAAGGCATGCTTTTCCAATGCGTACATGTGTCATATGAACTTGACCAACGCTCTTTTACGCTGCAATCTGAAGCCTACTGCAATGCACTGTTGCATTGCATATGACTAACTAACCAAGCGTCATAAACTCGTGACTGATCATGATCAACACGGTTTGTTGCACTGACTGATGTGCTTAATTGCCCTTGCACAATAGGAAGAACACGCTCAGCAGTAGCAAAAGCAGCGTGTCCCTCCTGTCCTGAATTTATGCTTGACAAACCGGCAAATAACAATCACCGGAGAAATGGATTCGCACACATTTTTAAGCTGATGCACTGTACATGCACAAGAAAGTATGTAATTCTCAGGTGAATTAGTGATTATATTGAATGACCACGAATGGAATGAATAAAAAAACATAACAGCAGGGTTTTTGCGATCAATATCTTCGAGAAAGCACTAATNGAATGGAATGAATAAAAAAACATAACAGCAGGGTTTTTGCGATCAATATCTTCGAGAAAGCACTAATAAGAAAGACGTAAATTTTTTATGACACAAGTCTTTGCAACATAATTTTGAATATGTATCTGTTGATGTAAGTGACGTGTTTGTGAATGTGTGGGATCTTTAAGGCTTACTCTTACAAGTGTAGTACTCCATCATATTTTGGTTGTATCTGTATGCAGTTGTCAGGTCCATTTTGAGAGCGGCTGTTTTTACAGCTGCAGCTGCCGCTGCGGCTACCGCTAATTGTTGCTGATGATGAGAGTTTCCTCCAAGACTAATTCCTCCTCCTCCACCACCACCTCCAACACCTGAATGATATGAATAGCCCAGCGTTGCAGCTACCAAAGAGGAGGAATCACTCGGTGTTGGATTTCTTTGTGAATCAATCTCAATACTAAAGGCCGTAATATTTGATTTTTCACCGTTTTTCAAACTGGACAAGGAGTTTGGAGTGTGACTTTGGGGCGGGGGATTCGCTTGTCAAACTCTTTTGTTGCTGATGATACTGATATTCTTGCAACACTGCAGCAGCAGCAACAGCCGCTTGCTGATAATACAAATCACTTCGCAGATCCACTTTCACTCTTTTACAGAAACAATCATTCCATCAGCAACAAAACTCAACCTTGTCCTTAAGTCCAATGTGTAGCTTTAAATCAAGTCAAATCTCTGGAAATCCATCATTATTGAAAAACAAGCCTTGTCAGTAACTCAAATCACATAACTGATCAATTTCGAAAACAGAACAGATCATGATTCAATGATGGATTCTATTCAATAAACTTTTGTTCACTTTTTCAGTCAATTTCATGTGTTTCTACAATAACTTCAGACGAGTACCAATTGTCACCTTTCGCATACATGTGCAAATAATCAACACTTGAACAAACTTGTTTACCTTCATTCAGGACTCGTGCATGTTTCGCGTGCAATGAGGATCTGTATTCAACTTGTTCCATCAGCAACAAAACTCAACCTTGTCCTTAAGTCCAATGTGTAGCTTTAAATCAAGTCAAATCTCTGGAAATCCATCATTATTGAAAAACAAGCCTTGTCAGCAACTCAAATCACAAGAACTGATCAATTTCGAAATTCGTTTCAAACAGAACAGATCATGATTCAATGATGGATTCTATTCAATAAACTTGTTCACTTTTCAATCAATTTCATGTGTTTCTACAATAACTTTAGATGAGTCTCAATTGTCACCTTTCGCATACATGTGCAAATAATCAACACTTGAACAAACTTGTTTACCTTCATTCAGGACTCGTGCATGTTTCGCGTGCAATGAGGATCTGTATTCAACTTGCTCCACGAGATGAGTCTTTGTACTGAATGGAAACTCTGGATTTTAGTAATATGCGACACTTTTTTCAGCTCGTACAAGTGATAGCTCCTTAGCAAGAAAACAAAGCATTTTTTCCTATCACTGTGCTGTTTTAATGTACGCCAAATGAATGTCGTGGATGGTCTTTTTACTACAAAACAACGACAGTGAGGAACACTAACCACTACAAGCAATACTTTACTAGAAAACGACACACACGGTGCATTTTGTTCCTTTTCCTTCCAAAAAAACCGTACTAGCTAGGATTATGATCACACAGCCGATGATGATGATACTGCAAAAGAGCAATAGTAGTGGTGTTCCTCTAGTAATACAAGTGGAGAAGCAGGGAATATTTCTAAGCTCAACACATAAGCAATAAGGGAGTGAAGGAGTGGCTCCACCCTTTTCCACTCGAAAGCCTGCCTTTTACACACTTTTACAGGGAAGACCAGGCCTGTAGTCACCAGAAAAATGCATGCTGCTCGCTAACCATCCATCCGGCAACTCCGAAAACCTATAACCTTCTATACATTACAGTAATGTATGATGTTTCTCAGCTATGAGTAAAATCTCTCTCTCTCTCTCTCTGTGTAATCTTCAGTATTTGGTATACAGACATTAATGCCTTCATTTTAATAAAAGCACCCATTTTTTATGTTCTGGTGACTATGTGACATTACACATATTTTGGATGACTTTATGATCATGTTTTTGTTGACGATGAAGAC
>VICI01002919.1:0-14882 GCA_019593645.1 Akabosia matsudoensis | reverse complement strand
AAACTGGTTTGATGCACACAAAACAAACTTTATCGCCGTGATTTGTCTCCATGATTAAACATTTAAAAATAATTATTTAGTAAGAAAAGTCCAGGAACAGAAGAACCAAAAGAGAAACACAACATCCACGACTCTCGTCCAGGTCTGTGCACTTGCATTGCATCCCAGCAGCTGACATCACTGGCGGTCGGATGTTTTGTGACTCCGGATGCGGGAGGAGGTAAAAATATCCGACCTTGCGTGCAAAAAAGAAAACAATGGTCGGTTGCTGGTGAAGGCGTTTCTTCGCGGTCGGAAATTAGCTGCCGCTGGACCTTGGCCGGAAGTAGGCTCATCAAAATTTTTTTTTCGAAATTTGGCAGGATTTATTAAACTTTATCAATACATATCAACACGAGCAAGCTGAAGGAATAAATTGTCCAAAAGCAAAACGGAAAACTCCATTAGATTCAGCGTGGGTCTAAGTACCGGAATTGATAAGAAACTGAATATAATATTGAATAGAAAATTTTACTGGACGTATCCCTGAAACTCGGCGTTTTCTGTGGCGGTGCAGTACAAATAAACTCAATAGACGTGTCTACACACTACTTAATTGTTTAATCAATGCTGATGGCCGTTCTTGTGTTCCACTCCAGCCCCGCCTCCTTGACCACTCGTAAGAACTCCTGCATCTGGTCCTCCCTCACGCCCGCTTTCTCCAACTCCGCCCTGTCTTCTTTAGAATGACCGGATTTCCAGTGAATCCCCAGTTCATGTGGCGTCCGATACGTTTTACTCGGACACATGTCGCAGCTGAACGGCCGGAAGTTGGGGTGCTTGTGATACAGCAAGCACCTGTTGAGCCGCTGTTTCCCGTAGTAGCCTTTCCCACAAATTTCGCAGTTGAAGAGTGGCGTCTTGGCGTGAACATGGGCCTCGTGACTTCGCAATGCGCTGAGGGTCGTGTAGCTCTTGTCGCAGCCCTCCCGGGGACACTTGTACTCCTTGACTGAGCCTTCCCCGTGGAATGTGAACAGATGTCTGGTCAATCCCTCTCTTGTCCCGATCAGTTTGCCGCAGTGGTGACAGGAATTGGTGGGCGACTTGTTCCCGTGGGCGCTGTTAACGTGCGTCTTGAGATTGTAAAGACTGCTGAACGTACGATTGCAAATGGAGCACTGGTGCGGATCCGGACCGAGGTCGGTGGCGTTGTGCTCCCGAATTCGGTGGGCGACCAGCTGGCTGGGAACTTCAAAACGCTTTCCGCAATCTGGACATCCGTGGCGAAATATTTTCGGCTTTTTAGGCTGTTTCGGAGGCTGAATGAGGTGGACGATTCGTTTGTGGCGTTTCAGCGCGATCTCGCTGGGGAGGTGATGGTCGCACAGGTCGCAACTGTGGGCGCGGCGGTGTCGCTCTTTGTGGTTAACCAGAAGAGGATGTTCTGTGGCGACATGGATGGAAACGTCCTCAATGATGTGGGCCGTGAAGGGGCAGTGAGGGCAGGTCTCAGGATTTTGAGGGTTTCTTGGCAGGGCGTGGATAGCCATGAGGTGCTCGTTGCGGATGTCACGTGACGGAAAGCGGGCGTTACAAAGGTGGCAGAAGAAATGGATGGTAGGGAGGGTTTCCTCCACGACGTAGCTTTTAGGGCGGGGAAGACGGTCTGGCTGACTCCGGTGGGTTTTTAACCAGTGGGTGCAATACGAAGTTCGACAGTCCCAACGGCTGGTGCAGATCTTCCCTGTTTTGAGGGGATGAATGCATTTCAGTGGGTTTTCTGCGAGAAGAAACAGAAATATTTTGGAATTTGTATATCATGGATTAAAGTGGATACAATTTAAATAATTACTTTGATGGTGGTAGGTAATGCTGGAGATAATCGTCAAACTTGAAGCAACTCGGAGGAGGGCAGCAGTCGCAAGAAATGAGTCGGTTTTGAATTGGGATAACTTGGTTGGTCTCCTCGTTCGGTCCTGCACAGACTCCAAAGTGTTCGCAAAACACCAGGAAATCCGAGGACTGGAAGTTGTGACAGGTGACACATGTGAGGATCACCAAATCTGAGTCAGCCTTGCCAATGGAACACTTTTGTAAATGTTTGCACAGCTGAACAGCACGGTCGCTTGCCTCGGTGAAGGTCTGGCAAAACGGGCAAGTTATTTTGACTTTCGTGCTGTGTCTTCCTCTCTTCTTCTTCGGAGTATTTTCACGGGGCCTTGGCGCTTTTCTTTTCGCCGACTGGTGCACGGTTGGACGTGGAATCTTACTGGGTACTGGAGCATCGTCGTCCGAGGGACAAGAAAAAGCGTCGTCCCTATCAACGTCATCCGCATCCACATCAGAATACGATGGAGCACCCTTTCCACCTGCACTCTCGTCTGGAGGAGTGACTTCCGGTTCATCTTCGTCACAAACTACTTTAATCTTTCTCCGGCGTTTCTTCCCTGAGGCCAACTTGTTTTTGATATCGTCAATCGCTTCAGACGTTTCCAAGATTTGCTTACAAACTTGACCAATTTTGCTTACCGAAACACCACAAAAATCACAAATTAACTTTTCAACCAGCCCAGGTTCAACTTCCGCTTTTGTTCTTCCTGCAATAAAGTTAATCATGAGGTTTTCAATTCTCTCGGCTGGGATTTGAAAGACGTTTGACACCACAAAAAGCACATTTACAAAGTCTCGTACTGATGAATACCCCGAAATGGACGTGTTTTCAGTGGACACTCGCTCAAACAATGCGGAAATTGGTTTTCTGCACAGAAAACACACATTTTTATCAACGTCGGTAAACATCATTTAAAACTGTTAACTCGTAAATTTTGTTCAAACAAAAGTCAACGGATTGTGCAAAGAAAAGCCAACAGAACGACAATTTTTGTTTACAGGCGTGTGCAACTGGCACTGTATCACAGCAGCTGACAATCCATTGCTGTCGGAAGTGTTGTAATCGTAAGTAGGAGTAAAGACATCCGATGTAATGGGAAGGAATGAATGAAAGAATGTTGCAATCCGGCCGGGATTTTCTTTTATGAAGAGTGGAACTGATGACAAGATGAAAATGTTGATCTCCTTCGACATCGTCTTCGTTCGCGTTTCAACCTCGTTTCATGCCACATCTTGTGTTATCCTGTGGACTAATTTTGGAAGACAATTCAAAGTTTAATCAGTCCATTAGTAGTTAACATCAAAAGGTTCCCAAATTTACAAAATGGTAAAAAAAGGTATATTCTTTTTTCAAAACAGAAACGCGTTAGTAGGATATGGCGATATGGGAATAGAGAAAGTTATTCAAAGTTCTTAAATAAAGTGTAAAATGTTATTGGCAGCGGTGGGATTCGAACCCACGCCCCCGAAGAGACTGGTGCCTTAAACCAGCGCCTTAGACCGCTCGGCCACGCTACCCCGATAGTCAAGTTATCTAATAAGCAATCGAGTCCCGACAACCTAGTGCTTTTGGAGCCTTGATAACCCAGTATGGAAGAAAGTGTCAAGATCTTAAATTTAATAGGCGTTAGCCGCGATAAAAAACACGTAGAATAGTCCCGTTTAAGTAATTAATCTTGCAATGAATCAATAACAACCACTTATGTGAAATCTCAACGCTCATTCTGGAATTAAACTACGTACAGAGCCACTGCTACTGAAAGATACCGTATTCCCACTCATCTTGCTACCTTCAGAATAAAGATGATGATATTGCAAGCAAGGTTGCATTAAATCCATGGAAAAAGTCTTTTTTGAATTTTTCCAGGGAGAAAACTGGAAATATGTAAGAATATAAAAACTCATCCTTCACGTAGCTTTCAATGCCACAATTTCTTAGTATATACTCAACTTGTTTTTGAAGCCGTGAGCTGAAACTTACGTTGCAACCGACACGCTCATGAAGTGGTAGAAGTCATTACACAAGGCATTAGTGTACTAAGGTTAGTGTAAACCTGAAAAAAATTGACCCCTGACCCCGGCTGTTAGGTTTGTCGGGTTGGGCTAAAAATTAGTAGAATTCTTACCAGTGACCCAAGGTATTAATACTAAACTACGGTTGGTCTTAATTGGTGGATATAATGAAAATACCTTTCCGATTTGATATGAAGCTGCTGATTTTTTCACACTTTTTGAAAAAAGGCCAACGCACAAAACGACATAAGACACATTATCCCTCGGAAGGTCACATCCCTAACCTTCCCTATCATTTCTCTTGTGTCAAAAACCGTTCACAAGAGAACAATGTATGTTTAAAGCTCACAGCTGTTTTCACTTATGAGGGACCCAAACAAACAAAGGGATATGTATATTATGACTAAGGGAATATTTATTAAACATCATGGCTCTGCCTGAGGGTTGCAAAAGTTCTCAGACTAAATTTTGTGAAAGCTGCGTGTTCTGTGAAAAAGCTTCGTTGTCCATCATTGGAGCCACACCAACGAAAAACAAATGCATGGAACTTTGGAACTTTGAGTGCAAATCAATCATGTTCCAGCTGGTTCAATTGAACTTTGACTACACACATGCTTGTGCACACAGGCGAGAAACCACATGAATACTGCATTTTCCATATGAGGTACGGCCAAAAGTCACACTTGACGCGCCACGAGAAAATTCGCTTGCCCATAGACATTGCCAAAGTGACATGCGAGATATGCAATCGACAATACTCCTCGGAGTCGGAACACTCGATTCGTAATCATGTCGATCAAGAAGTGCTCGGTGGAACCCTAAGAGTATTTCAGTGCATGATAATTTCATTACTTTGGCACACTGATTCTTGCACTATGTAATTGTTTCCACCAATACACCTTCCATTCTGCGTTGCTGTTTATAACAAAGCTGAACTTTGTTCGGCAAGTAATGATTTCGATGACTTGGTCTGTCTGTCTGTCTGTCCGTCTGTGCATCTGTGGGGGCTCTACAGGCAACATGCTTTGACCGATTTGCACGAAATTTGGTGCAGTGATACCTTAGGTCACTTGAAACAACCCTACTGATCTTCAGCCCAATCGGTCAACCCTAGGAGTCAGGTCAAGGGATCTATTCGGGTCAGATGGGTCAAATTTAAGATTTTGATCATTTTACACAAAACTTGGTACAGTGATGCCTTATGTCATTGGCAAGATTCTTGTAGCTTTAAAGCTTGATTGGTAGTTTTCTTAGTTTCATTTTCGTTTCGTTCAATTAAAAACATTCAATCATTACTGAACATCATTGTCACATCATATTATATTACCGCACATGCCCCATGTCTTTCATCATCTCCATGGGACTTGAACTACTCCCAATCGCACCTTACATTCTAACGAACAAAAGCAATTAATTACATCCTCCAAAATGTCCGTAAACTTACCAAAACTTGTTTGCTAAAATACCAGCATTTGTCTCAATTCTAAATCCATCGTATTTTGTCTTAAGGTAATGATGCTGTTACCAATTTAATTCTCAATTGCAGCATAATAAATACAAATCTTGTCATACATTTCCATCCAGACCGTAAATGTATATCATAAAATAGAAAAAATTAGTCATGTCTCTAATTATAAGCAGTATATACTGCGACCATTCTCCTCAAATTGGCTTTACGCAATCACTGTGTTTCGTCCGATATTTCTTAGACTACTACAGCATTATTTTCGTTGATTGACGTAACACTAATAATTTTAATGTCATCCTCATCCTCAAATTTCTTCCTCTGTAGGGACGCATGTTTCGAAAACACAGGCATTTTCAATCCCTGCCAGATTTCTGGTGGAAGTGTTTTAAAGTTAGGGTCGCTTCGGGCCACCTCAAAGAAGGCAGTTCCCATGTTTTTTCTGTCGAGAGCAGCAAGCACAAAGGCAGATGCGTCTAAAATTGATCGATAATGACGAAATATAACCCTTCAGGAATATGAATAAAACCGCGGTAAAAACACATCGTGTCAGTATTTAATGTTACCTCGAATAAAATTAAGCTTTTCAGGGTCAAACGGTTCCGTTTTCCTTCTTTTACATCCCTCGCCGATGTATTGCGACCTCATCGACCCATTCATGACTTCGTCCCTTGTCATGACTTCATCGAAGAAGACTTTCGCAACTCTCGCCGCATTATTCACGTCGCTGTCCTTCGCGTTGATGAGGTTGTAGGCGTAGAGCCAAGACGATTCTTTGGATACTCGGATGTCAGATGAAGATGTCGGTTCATTACTTGCGGGGAGACTGAGAAGAACGGGAAGTGCAACGTTAGTCTCAATTTCAGGTGACGGTTCAGATGATGAAGATTCCCCAAGTATGATGGGTTTAGGAGCCTTTCGAGCACGTTGCATGCATCGGTCGTAAAGTTTGAAGCCAATGATGGCGCCGCTGCATATAAAAAGAAAAGAGCGAAATAAATCAACAAGCGGGTAAGTCTGACGGCCTCAACACCATCCACTATTTTTCGGCCGCCCAGTTGCTTTCTAGGCCGATACGTCCCCGACTGAATTTATATATCTTAATTAGCTTACATCGCCTCCTTGTCCGATTGCATTAGCGCATCCTGCAACTTTTCACCGCACATTCCTACTTCTACTGCTGTTGACACGATCTCATGGAACAGCAGATCAATGATATAGTCCAACCTAACAGACCAGCAATTTAAATCAACTTCAATTTTTTACGATGAGGCATATGACAGACATTGTAAAAAGAAAAAAACCTTCTGTTGTTGTCCAGACACTTGTCGACTAATCCGACAAATTGCGTCAGAAACGAAGCCTGCTGCTGAGCATTAGATGATAACCTGCAGACCGATTCTACGTTCAGATTCTCTTCTGGAAGCTGGTTTTTAATTGAGTCGTGCCAAACTTCAAAACACTGGTCAAAGAAAATTCTCCATTGGACCTCGGCAGAATCCATTTTTGTTGACTGAACTAAATTTAAATTTTGACAACAAATTAACAAATACGGCGAGCTTCCGTTTTTTCAAACTTGAACAGAATTGGAGAGGAACAGGATTGAATTGTGTCGTCCTGCTTATGTTAAATTAAGGCACGAGAATTGTATATGTCATACATTGCGAGTTCGCTTCGCGATGACAGTTCTTAGTCACGAGTGAACGTATTTCCACGTATTTTTTGTGCGATCGTACGTACAATTTTTCTGGTGAGGATCGGCTTGGACGAAACTCGAGCAAAGTTCAGGAATATCAAGAAAATCATACCATCTACCTCTATTTGCTGCTGAATTTGGATTCTGCTTTGCGGTTGCATGAACATGAACGGGTAAAAAGCAGTTTTGTTTACAGCCTGATGTTGATATCGGTTACACATATTTTGGTGGGACACACGCATTCAGAACAAAAATGTGTGCAGGAATAATATGGATAAGAGCAAATTAGGTTACACTGATTGTAATGCACAACTCAGGTGTGAAAACGAAAGAGAAGCAAACATTGACCGGGTTTGATTGCGCCCGCAATTGTCGCTTTGATTAGTCCTTTTATATTTGGTTATAAGATCCCACCAAGCCAATATGCCCCAAGAAACAGCTGACAAGTTCAAAGTGCAATATTTTGTCCGAAATTTTAAAACTTCTTTTGGTGACATTAGCTTCTATTTTTTTCCTCTGGATTTTTATTTACAAGAAAATCAAGTAACAAGTAACCTGGTAAAACGTTCGTTTTGTCGTGTCGTAATAGCTGGCTTACTTTCTGGGTACTTTTATTTCTGAGTTAATCCGAGTTGAGTCGTACCTATGCTGAATATACTGAAGAAAAATAGCCTGTTTGGTTAATAAATACCTTTATACTCTTGCCAAGAAACTTCGGGTTCTTCCAAGGATGGTGATAATAATAGTCTGTGGTTTTATGCTTGCAACATGTAGAATATTACAAAATCTATGTCTTGATCGCTTTACTCGGGGTATATCTGAAATAAAAAACAATATGCATGTTCGTTGACCATTAAAGATGTGTATTTATTCGGAATTAGGTATCCATGAGCCTTGATAATTGAATTCAGATTTGTTTCGGCATGCTTAAATATAACTAAAATGGTGTTTGAGCGCGGTTAGGCAGGTCTTACAAGACACCCTAAGAGGGTTCTGTATACGACGGTTTATAGACTAGAAGAAGGTTCTGTGGCTGTTCGTTGCGCCTTTAAGATTGCAAGGTTGTACAAGATGGAAGGGGTTTGAGTTATATTATCGTTTAGGTTCAGGTACATGACCTTCGAGGAAATGTTTCTGGTATATAAAGCTCACGTTACAACCGTCGGTGCTTTGTCATGCTTTAAGCCAATGACAATCTCTAAACAGTTTACTTTAATTACTAGCCTTTATTGATTAACTTTTAATACGCAAGAGGTGAGTACAGAATGATGAGTGTGAGAACAAGTGAGTTATGAATGTGCTGGTCGTGGTTGCACTGCACGTCCAAGCACATGGGAAAAGATACAAAAGTACGAGGGAGAGAAAAGGGGTAGATCGAGATTATTCCACAGTCGGTTATCTCACTTGATTTTTGACACCACTGAAACCTAGATTCCTAAGAGCGCATCAAGTATTGTAGTGTACAATGAAGGTCTTCGCCGAAGTTGTTCTATTGTGTACACTCACAATAATCTTTCTGCATGTTCCTGTGGCAGAGGCTGCAGCTGGTAAGTTGCTTTTAAGAAAGTACTGCATTCAAAAATAAAAAAGTTTTTCGGGAAGCTAATTTCACCGCTTTTGCAAACAGGCTACGGAGATGTACATCCCGGATGTTGTCCTGCCAAAACCTATACGATAACTTGTGATTGCGCTGTTCCAGATAAATGCAGTGCTGATACTGACTGTCCAAATTACCAGAAGTGCTGCCAAGATGAGTGCTGTTCAGGAAAGCTCTGTACAAATTCAACTATGACTTCATGTAGCAGCTAGAAGAGAAAACGAGATGAGAAGGAATTAAAAATTTTACAGACAACTTCAACACCAATTTTTTGTTTAAAATGTAGTGCAGAAAAAAGTGAACTTTGGCCTTAAAACCAATTCATTAAGAATCATCCTTAAGAATAAAACATTTCAGAAATCGATATGTTCCCGAGATTTTAACGTTCATTTCCCGTCAACTGCTTAATTTATGGTTACCTTTATCAATTCAGATTGCGTATGACATTGAATTTCACTTAAGCAAGATGGCGCCTATAACCATATCACTGGCTGAAACTAAACAAGAACCCCGATTTCTCTTGTGCACAAGGAAATCCAATCGGCATAGAGATCTAAGTTTTAAATGGAGAGGAAAATTAAATACAGAAGCGCATGACTGAAAATACACACTTAATGTCGTTTCTTACATGTGGCTTTTGTTTATATGTCGCTTGAATAAAAAATTAATCAAGTCACAATCAGCGCTGCCGAAGGCACTGTTTTGAGTACTCCCTTACCATAAAGCGAACAGCTGAAAGGGTATGTGGGGATGAGGCGCGAAGCAATTCAAACGAGATAAACATTTGTTTGCAGGCGTAAACAAAAATAATACCTAGCAGAGGTGTACACACATCCGTATGCCAGGTACCTAACTAATTCCTGCGGCATCCGGAACTTCAATGCTGCTTGATTCCAAGTACCAGGATTTGTGGATGCCACGAAGCTGATCGGATGGTCGATGTCCGGAACCCCAGGGACTTAATTTGGTATCTGTCATACGAATGTGTGTACACCTCTGCTAGGTATTTCTTTTGTTTACGTCTGTAAACAAATGTTATCTCGTTTGGATTGCTTCGCGCCTCATCCCAACATACCCTTTCAGCTGTTCGCTTTATGGCAAAGGAGTACTCAAAACAGTGCCTTCGGCAGCGCTAGTCACAATTCGAGAAAAGGAAGCTGGAAGGAAGGAAGGAAACATTTTTTCAGTGTCAGAGGGAAACGAGCTTAGCACCTAATGAAATAAACAGTACTTTTTGCAGTCACACCTTCTTACAATAGATTGTATAGGATTTCTCTCTCCTTATTCAGGAGTTCTCTGACTCCTTTGTTCACGACTTCACGGAAAGGAACATGGATGAATTAGTTCGAAGAATAATTTGGATTACATTTTGCAAATGAAATGGACCTCTGATAGATATTTCGAATAGGCTTGTGGTAGAAAGTGCCACTCCAAAAAGGAAGAGACATAGGAAAGAATTTCGTAAAGGTGAACCTTTTCCATATATTTTCAAGGCAAGTGTTTTTGCAACGGACAGTGGTCAGATACATAAGTGTTTCGTAATGTGGATGGGTTGGTTATAATAATATAATATTGTCATAACAATAATATGCTGTACAATTTCGTAACTTATCGACGAGAATGTAAGTTCTTAAAAATAAATTGGACACAATAAACTAAACTTTGAGGATATAACAACAATACTGGCTCTGGATTTTACGTTATAAACGTGAATTTCTTAGCTGAAGAAAACGTAATAAATTATTCAACGAATATTTGTTTTTGGGGCTTTCTAACTGAGACACATTGCCTACTGTCATTTATGCCGCATAAGAATGTGAAGGTATCTAGCTGAATGTCGAAGAAGTAACTAGCAAAAAATAGTTTGGGAATTCGAAAATCTTGGTTGGCAATTAGAAACGATGGTGTTAAGCGTGATCACTCCGTATGTTCGAGACGCCATTAAAACTCACAACTTTCTCTTCGGATTTCTTTATTCTCCTTTGATTGAAATTAGTGTGGGAAAGAGCTCACAGATTGAGCTGAAAAAGGCAAAGATTACCTGGAAATTAATACCCTGGTGCTTCTCTATGGGATTCATAACATTTGTGTGCGGCTTCGGTTCCTATCTTATTATAATTGTTCAACAGTCTATACTTGGCATAGCTACTCCAATCACCATAGATTGGAATGTTTTCAACACGATGATGATATTCGCCCTTGGACTTGGTGCTCTAGTTGAAATTATATGTATGGCAGGAGTATATCGAGAGCCAAGGATATGTACATTGATTAAAGAACTTCAAATCCTGGAAATTGAATGTAAGCCTACCAACGAATAATTATATAAACCAACGGATCTAATTTTCAATTACTTTAGGTATCCAATGCATTACACGCGGAAAGCCCATATTAACCAATAGTCATGGAAACCTAGACCGTAAGAGCCATGACCCATTCGGAGTCTTTATGAGTCTTGGAGTAGTTGCGTGCTTCCTCTGCTCATTGACATTCCCCTTCATTTTAACGGCCAAAAATATGGATCCTTTTTATTACATTGCCGAAATGTACATCCTGCCAGATCCTTCTCGAAGAAGTGCATCAACAATTGCGTGCTCTATTTTTGCTCCGAGTGTTTTTGTCTTTCTTTTGTGTTGCAGAATTCGCACGATTTACCTCATGGGCAAGCATCACTATATTTATTGGTCATGAATTGGCCCTATCGGTGACAATGAAACAGGAAATAATGCAATCAGAAGATTGCTACTTGTCATATGTCCAACTCCAAGTGATCTACAATCTCAACGCGTTTTTATTAAAAATTGTGTTCGGTGTGGTTGTATTTGGGGGTCAAATAATGGCGGTTACACTCTGGTGGATGGTTTTCAAATGTTTCAATCAAATTTCCCTTCTAATATACTCGATGGTCCTAGCAGCTGCGTCGTATCTAGTTCTTGGTTTACTCCTATTGATTCCTCACTTTGCTCGGATAAGAAGTCAATCGGAAATCGTTATTGAAAAGCAAACGAGAAAGTACTACGCTAAGCGGAGCTGTTGTTTAAAAGGCAGGTATTTTAACCGATTGTGGAATGCTCAGAGGCCTATCAGACCCGACTGTGCTGGATTCTTCCATTTAGACAAAGGAATTGTGACGACATATTTTGGGCACTTGCTGGACACCCTGCTAAACGCGTATACTTTTGATATGAGTTCTGATTTCTGACACAGTAATCAATATACTAGGTTAATTTGGAAGTACTTTCTTGTATATTTGAGAGTTATTATTGGATTAAGGATGTCCTAAAAGGACGAGAATTTTAAAAATTAAATTGCTAAGTATCTCGGCTTAGCACCAAGAGTTCTTCTTTGGGTCCCGAAGGCAAAATATAGATTGGGACAAAAATTTCTTCGGGACCCAAAGAGGAACTCTTGGTACTAAGCCGGGATAATTAGCAACTTAGTTTTTAAAATTCCCATCCTTTTAAGATCAGCCTGAAGAGATTCTTTTCAACTAATTTTCTGACGTTGTCGACAACAAAAATATTTACCATCCAGTAAAAATGGCAAATGCGTCATCGTTTATGAACTGTCCTTGATTAAAAAATTTTCGTTTTGAATTTCCGGATCAATTCGAGCAACACGTTTCTTTCAAACAGCTCACAAACAAGTGAAATCAAATTAGGCATGCAACACGTCCTCTTTTTCAGAGGACGGACGTTCCCTCTGTCTCCGCTTTCTAATTTTATAATTTTAGATTTGGCTCTTTTTTTTTGATAGTTTAACAGATGATGATCTCAAAGATTTATGCACACAAGGATGCATCTCAGAAGAATCTTTGAAGATCTCAGACCGCTGCATGGCTACTTGTAGATGGTGGAATGATAGAAATCTACAAATAAATGGAACGGAAATAGTATTCTTTTGCGAAGCAAGCAGCGAAAGGGCAACCTAAATATTCAAACTGACGAGCATTTTCTACATATTTCATATGGCGTTGTAATACGCTAAACAGACTCAAATCATGGGTTTAAAGTTATGATATCGGCTACAGTAATTCTTATATCCTATTTCTGCTCAAGCTTCTCGAAATCAGTAATATGTTCAAACTGCCCTCAACTGTACCTACACCGATAAAAGCTCATCTTGAATGGTGATGCTGTTTGTAGTCGTTACAGACATTTTATTCAACGATTATTTTGGTTTTGATAGTTGGTTTTTATTATTACTGTTAATTTTGCTTTACGTCATTGCAATACAGAACACTGGCAACTATCGCTCCTATTGGCTACGCAGTAACGAAGATACTCACACCTTCTGCTGTTATTAAAAAAGTTTTTTTTGTGTAAAACCGGGCTTTAGCTTGTTTAAAAGAAGAAGCATTTTGAACTTGATTTGTTGCTTACCTGGTGTTGGCGAAAATGGCACTTCTACAGCACGAAATCGACGTTGCTGCAAACAACAAGCAGCAACGGCCAAGATCAGTACGGAGATAACGACGACAGCTGCCACAACGCCCAAGACGACATGAAGCCAAAGCAGAGTGGCTTGACACTGCCAAGTACCCTTCGTGCAAATGTCCCTGCAGATGCGGCAATCATTCTCGCAGTCCTTGTAATAGCAGTCAAACTGGAAGTGAGTGGGGCTTTTTATCAAAGTCGGTTCTCCTGAAAAGAACACGCAGCAAGTCAGCTAAGAAGTATTGCGACAAATAATTTTGGATGTTTTCGTAATTCTTACGCTTTGTTGCAAATTTCGGAGCAGAATTTGTCCCAGTGGCTTCCACATGTTACCGGTAATGAAATCAGAATAAAAATCAGCGGTAAAGTGAATAGACCGGCAAAGTCACCAACTGGAGTCATTTGAATGTCAGCATTTGTGAGTGCATTTTTTGAAGGAAATAGTTGCTGCAAATAAATTGTGGATGAATCTATTTATTTTAACCTTTTAGAGAATAAAAGTAGCTTCTAATATCTTCATGACGACCAAGCAGGGTAACGCCTGCCACCTTTGATAATTCGTGAATTTCTTGATCACTTTAATAATCACCCTCTCCCTGAATCGCGGCCAAGATACATCTCTCCGACAGTGAGGTACCAGTCGCCATACATATTTTCGAACGGCGTCGAAGTAAAATACACTTAATATCCACATTTGCCAAGCCAATTTCAGTTCGGTACGCACCAGAATAATACAAACTCGTAAACACTCACCGTGAGATGGATAGGCATGTAATGGTCTTGCATATTAAATAGACAAGAAACATTTCATTCAAGACGAAACCTTTCACGATCAACAGTAGCGTACGAACGGGGGTTCCAGGTAGTGTGGCACACCATTTGGGCCCGGATTTTACTGGCAGCGAGGGGGCTGGGAAATCGTCCAAGAACACAGTTCTTGAGTAAAATGGTGCCTTTGTCGTTCTAATTAATATAATTTCGACATATCTTATACATTCTCAAAATAAATCTGTAGGAATTTAGCTTATAGTTGGTATGTATTTTTCTTTGATACGAAGAGTAAATAGATGAATGATAATGCATATGTGTAAAATCTGACGTGACATTGTTTTCAAATCTACATTGGCGTGAGCGGTTTTTACGTATTCCGTTAGCGATACTCATCACTGGTTTTGACCGATAGATAAATGCCTTATGTACGTCTGTACCACTATCCTCTACGTTATTTCGATTCCGCTCAATGGACTAACTAAGTCAATGGACTTTCCGTTTTAACTTATCCCTTAAACGAAGTCGAAAGGCAATGAACCATGACATGAAGATAATTGGCTGTAAAAAGAATTCTTCTGAGCTAATTTTTTTCTAATTTAGTACAGAAAATGTCTTTGTAGCCTTCATGCTCGTTGTTGTTTACATTTCTGGCACAAGAACTGTCACTTGTGCTTTTTGTCGCACTTCCAAACACCGAGATTGCAGTACGTGCCCTCGCAGCAGTCCCCGTCGTACTCACAGTCCTGGTTCAAGGCCTGACATGGCCGCTCTTTGACACATTCCCTTCTGTCCAGATTGCAGTAAATACCTTTGCAGCAGTCCTCGTGGTCTTCACACTTCTCATTCAAAGTGTGACATTTGTGTCGCTTGGCGTACCTCCAAATTTCCGGGTGGCAATAAGTGCCATTGCAGCATTCCCTGTCGTGCATACATACCTCGCCCTCACAAGCCCTATTATAATCCTTATCTGGTCCGAGTGGTCCTACGCAGGCCCGCAGGAAGGCCCCTGCTGGACCCTGCATCGCAGGGGGC